>CM059202.1:41189493-41211080 GCA_030323885.1 Branchipolynoe longqiensis
GTTTTTAAAATGTGCATCACGGTCGAGGGAAGTCGACCTCTCCGCCATAATGACGCTGGGGGCCTGGGAGTTTGATACGGTGTTTGACTATGTGCCCTGTCGCGCCCCATGGATGCCCCCCCGAGCACTGGTCAGTGTGCTGGATTGGCTGAGGGTTCCTCCTGGGACCCAGATGACCTTAATTGACTAACAGTGAATCTCCGTTAAAATTAATAAATTAATAACTGATAACATATTTGACAAAGACCTACTGGAAACTGTCCAGGAGAGAATAACAATGTTCACCAGTCCTCGTTCAGGCACAACTGTCTGACAAAATTAAGTTCCCAGGCATATTAAATGTACTACTGGCTACTGGCTAATATTTCATGAAGGTAGTTCATTGCATATCAGTTACTCCATTCGCTAAGCTCCACCCACAATCAAAAGTGTGGGTAAGCTTATCCCCCAGATCGATGCCATACATACCACTAATTTATCACTTATCTACTCATTTTACCGTTAAGTTGAGAAATACTTAGCTCAGAATGTGTGATATGCAGGCATGTGATTTCTCTGGTTTTAACCGGAATTCCATTTTTTTTTCTGGCCGCCGAAATGTCATTCAGGGTTATTTTGTATTTCCATTAATTTTCCTGGCTGCTGAAACACCTCTGAAATACACTATTTGCATCCCTCTCGCGACTGAGTGGGATGCTGTGTATCCCCCGATAACCTAATAACAATTTCAGGTTTGTTTGCCTGCACCCAATCACATGCCTGGACATGTGACTCATCTCTAGGCAAGATGCATTTTCATGGTTTCATACATGTCCTGAGCAATTCCTTTTTCTACTCGGTAATAATGAGAATACCGCTGCCTTAATTCATCACCTGTCTAATGTGATATCAAATTGAAGAATCTACTTCTGACCATCGCAGTTATTCCTCTTACTACTATCAGGAGGATCCTGGCAACTGTCTGCCAGTCTCCCTCCACTAACTACTAAAACACAACTCATAAGAAAGAAAGGGAGACAAGTCACGCAAGATTGACAGTGATAAGGTTGAGGTTTATTGCTACAACTCTTGTTCACTTACTAGTGACCTGCCACCCTGAATCACTTACAACCTGCTACACAGACCCACATAGCTTCTGCTTGTTCAGTCAAAATCAGTGCCTACAGCCCCTTGAACCTAAGTCATATGGGTGTTACACACAGCTCAGTGGTGAACTGCTTCCTTTGGTATCTCTAGAGTGGGTGTGTGGTCTGTCCAGCAAGTAAAAGGAGTACAAGGGTGACTGGGCTCACACAGCCAGCCAATCAGACACCTATGCAGCCTGAGAAGGGTGGCACCCAAGAGGGGGCGGGGCAGCTGTCACTCAACCCCAGGGCAGGTGGTGTCCCTAATGTGTGCAGAATGGCTGGGTGTGCTTACCCAGTGCTCCCGTGGTAACAAGTAGTCGTCATACAGTTACAGTAAACAATAATCTATGGTGCTCTCCATTTGCACTCCTCCTGGTGCATGGAGGGAACATTTCTGTAATTAGTAACCGTATCTTAATATCCGGACATCATACTGCAATCCCAGTCACCGTGCACATAGTTATTTATATGTCACACAGTTAGTGGGCACACATTGCATCACTATTACATAACAATGGTCCCCAACCCCGTCGCCTGATATATTGATAAGATTCCAAGCTTGGCTATTACAACCGAAAGACCATATATTTTTTAGAAAATGTTGCCCACCCAGTGCAGTGAACCATTTCATTCTGGCCATTTTGCTTTAGAAATTCCCGTCTGTGACATCATCACAGCATTCCCAGTCTGAATTAGTGAAACACAGTGGCTGCAATTGAAATAGAGTGGTTGGAGTTGATTTAAGTTTGCATCCATATGGATGAAATTGAACTTGATATGAAAATAGGAAATTGTCGTTTTACTATGCCTAACAATTTACATGTAAATTGAGTCTGAGCATAACGCAACCTTACTATAAAAAGGTTCTATCTGACAAAATGGTGCTTTCGAGATAATGAGGACTGAAGCTGTGTAACTGCATGATATCAAAGCAGATAGAACAATATTATTTTTAATATATCTCAGTGAAAAATACTTATTGAGAAACAGTTGTGTAACTGCATGGTAACATTTTTGCATCCATAACACCAATTCGGTCACGTTGTCAGATAGAATCTTTTTATAGTAAGGTCACGAAAGGCTGCCTCAAACTTACACTGCTTCATTTGCAGAGTGCGCTCTCGGCTACTTTGGCCTAGGATGTTATTCAAGATGCAATTGCAATAATGATAATGAGCCGTGTGATCAGCTTTCTGGTGAGTGTCCTGAGTTCTGTGCAAGGGGTTATACTGGACTTTCTTGCTTGGATCAGATTGAAAAGGCAGACAGTAAGTCCATTTGACAATCTATTATTATTCTATTTCATTGTAAGAGAAATAATTGTAAGAGAAATTTGTCTGGCAACCCTAACTGTGATCATTTATGTGTGTCCCTTCTGTGCTGGAGGAGTCTAAAACGGTTCTAAAGTCATCACGACAGACATACATACATCGCTAATTGCAGTGACTATATCCTCATCTATGTTAACCTACAGCAGATGTCCAACATGACCATGCCCACCTCGCCCTAGGGTGTCAACCCATAATTATGTTTATTTATGTTATATTCCTGACCGTGAACTTTGTGGTGCTTTTCAGCCTTTCGCTATATGACTTTTAATTGATCGAAGATCTTCCCATGTTGACAGATCTAATGGGTGTTTCGAGTTCTCTCGAGGCAACACCAGGTCTGGCAGAAGGCCAACATTTCACCCAGGAAGAGAATAAATTGACTGTGGATCATCCTGCAATAGCAGACATGGTTTGCAACACAGTTTCTATTGTGGGAAGTTAGGCAGCATTCAGTCCGGATCTCACAGAATTGAATAGCAATATTCCATGGAGCCTGAAAGCTGGTGCTGCTTATGTGGCTAAACAGGTGGGAAGAGCAACTTGCTCTTGATCAGCTGTTACCACTCCTACATGAGGACAAGTTCAGGACTGTATGGATGGTTGCAGTTGGCATAGGTTAATGAGTTTAAGAGATTCACTCCTGATCCAACCAGTCATTGGTCTATCCAATTGAGGACCAGGCTAGGAAGTGACTAGTATCTATTTTTATGTCATAGGTTTGTCTTGACCAGGATTCGAACCCACAAACTCATGGGTTCCGTTCTCCCAATCTCACCAAAACAAGAGACAGATCCTCTACTCATTCTGCCACCCTATCTTGTAGAAAGAAAATATGTGTCTATAGTAAATTCAAGAAAACCCTGGCAAATGCCAACAAATAAACCTTCGGGGGTTTTGGTGTCTCACACTGGGTTATGGTAAACCGCAATGATGATTAGTTCAGGGTAATTGGCTCTGAACCAGCTTGTGGCAATGGTGAGAGCTTGATTTGCATGCTTTGTGTGGCGGACCAGGAGAGTCGCCACAGCTGGACCGAACATTACATTGACATTTACACTGATTGTACCATGAGTTGTTATATACTATTGATGGGGTGCTTGCCCAAATAAAACCATGTCATGTGTTTTCAGAATGCCTGTGTGGCTGGGATGTCGATCCCGACTTGGTATATGTATTAAGACGTTCATGTTTTGGTTTTAGGGTAATGGATGACACATGTGATAGTAGCTATAGAAAAGCCAATTACGGTTCTATAACTAAGGGTGTTACTGGTGGAGCAATGTGTGGTAGGCTCCAAGCCAAAATTGATGAACAATTACTGACTGTCATAGATAAACCATGTGTCTGCATTCATCGCCTGGAGACGGTGCCCAAAGGCCATGACGATTTCAGGGCAATCGTGGCCGGCTCGAGTCCAGATGGCATATGTGTTATTGACTATGCTCAGGGCTGTTGCGCAAACTTCTCCTACAACTAGGTGGATTTGGGTCACAGAACTAGTTCAAACGGGAGACTATTTGGCTACGGTAGACATAAGCAATGAAGTCGTATATTGGGCTGCTGGACACGGGGCATCACCAGGGGCTGCATCTGGCCATTGTTGCCTTTCGCACCTCTCCAGTTCAGAGCCTATACATCGAAGCCAACGAGCCATCACTGGACACTAGTAGAACTAAACTGGCCATGCAATATGTTGTCAAATTAAAAACAAAGGCATTGAATCCTGCGTACAGTTGTGTTTTTGAGACACACAACGACTCCAAGTATGAAGCCAAGCCAAATTTCATTCGGCCCCTGGGGCTCCGGATGAAACCTCATTTGGAGGCTTTGTACTTCGATCTGGATGTATTACAGGATACCCAGGTCCCAGAACATCCCCCGTGGTCGTTGAGGAAGCCATCGGTTATCCTCCGACTCACGGAACTGAGGAAGTCTGGGACACATCCACTTGAGTATCAACGACTGTACGCAGAGATTCAAGGCCAGTTTGAAGACCACTTCTCCATGTATACCGATGGTTCCAAAGACCTAAGCCGGGCAGCTGCTGCTGGAGTTTGCCAGGGCAAGAAATTTGGCGTTCGCATGCCTGATCAGAGCTCGATTTTTACGGCGGAAGCCCAAGCACTCCTTCTTGCGTTGGAAGTCATTGAACTATCCAACTACACTAAATATGTAATATACAGCGATTCGTTTTCCTGCCTGCAAGCTGTTGCTGGGCTAAAAACGGACCACCCTTTCGTGGCAAAGGTCATTTACAAAATGAACCAGCTAGCAACAGATGGATATGACATTCACTTGTGTTGGGTGCCTGGCCATGCCGGCATCCAGGGAAACGAACGAGCTGATCGGGCTGCGAAGGAGGCTCTGAACTATGATGTTGAGCCGTGTCTGATACCCCACTCTGATCTGAAACCACTAATAGCCACCCACATCAAATCCAAATGGCAACATGAGTGGGATGAAAACATTAATAAACTTAAAGAAATTGAACCATCTGTGGGAAAACCACCACATTCTCATGTGGGGGGTCGGCGGGACCAAGTGGTCCTTAGCCGATGCCGTATTGGCCACTCGTGGCTAACACATGTTTTCCTGCTCAAGGGGGACCCTCCCCCTGAATGTATTGGATGTCAGTCCCCACTGACAGTCAAGCACATTTTATTAAACTGTGTTGATTTTATGGCACTGCGCCAACAATTTTACACTGCAAACAGCATGCATGACCTTTTTACCAAAGTTAAACAAGAAGACATTTTAGCTTTTTTGAGGGCAGCTGGTCTGTACCGCCTCATATAATTCATATAATTCATTAAAACAATTTTTATTAATTAATTCTCTCATCTATTTTATTTAATTATATGATTTTGGGCTTTTAAAAATTAATAAGTGTCTATTGACACCTAACTGATTGTATGCTTTTACATTATATGTAAAGGCGATGGTTGAATAAAAAACAAACAATTCTCGCTGTGAATATGGCCTATGCTGCCGACACGGCGTAAAGAAACCACCAATCAATCAATCAATCATATGTTTTCTCAAAGGTTAGCGACATGATTGTGCATTGCATGGTAAGGGAAGGTTATCCAGACAGCATCAACTTCCTGGATAACTTCTGCGTGGTGGTCAGAAAGGAATGTCAGCTACAAACAGCTGGTATGTCCAGGGGTTTTCTATGCACCAATGTTGATAGATTGCTGATGACGCTCAGGCTGCCTACAGACAAGCTGGAGAAGCTCCAGTCACTCCTCAAATGGTTCCGACGTAAGACGAAAGCGTCAAAAGTTGCCGATCAGCTAACACCTTACCCGTGCTCAGCATCTCAAACATGCTTGTACATATCCTTTCTGGCTAGGCACCTGTTCTTTAATTCAATCAGACAGTATCTAAGTGCGCTCAGCAATCATCTGAAAGATCTGGGCATGGACATTATAGACTACGCTAATCATTGAGTCAAAAAGTGCATGGTGGGAATTAGGAGAATTTTGGGAGACATACCGAGGCTGGCTGCACTGCTATTACTAAAAGATCTAATAACGATTTTTGATAAGATGTTAGACAGTTGTGGGCATGTAGCGCTGAGAGCTACCATGCTTTTGTCATTTAGGGCCTTATTACGGAAATCTCAGGTGTCGGAGTTTGACTCCTTATTGCTAGGATCAGATATTTCATTATACCAGTGGGGCATGATGGTACGAGTGAGAAAATCAAAGACGATACAATACAGGGAACGTCAATATCTTAGCCCAGTATCTAAAGGAGCCTTCAGGCTCCGGAGGGGGCAGGGCTCAGTGTCGATGCCTTATTCATTCTACCTACAATCACTTAGATTATGAGTGAGCAGGCTTGAGTCCAGGGGACTTCTCCACTCACAGCCTCCAAAGGGGAGGAGCCACGTTCTTCCATCTATGTGGTGCATCGATACTCGAAATAAAAGAATGTGGCGACTGGAATTCAGACGCAATATTTGAACACTTAAAGGCATCGATCCAGGAAAGACTGACACAAGACCTAAGGGTGGCAGCTATGCTGTCAGTGAGAGTGAGAGACTAGCTGGTTTGGGTTGGTTTGGGCCTTTAGAGGTACCAGCCAGAAGAATTACTCATCCAACTATATATGTCAATTGTCGTCTTGTTAATTGTGGCACGGAGCGTGCAATAATGTGGCGTGTAACTAGTTACGCAAATATTATACAGCAAAGTGTTGGTTAGTCGTTGGTACTATGGTCTGGTGGGACAGTGTATCCTATGTGTTTGTGCAGCACTGTGCTGCTTTGAAGTCGGGCCTGCCTAGCTGGCAGTCAGCACTCGCCTGTGGTAGCGCACCAGGCCCCAAGTGCTGATGCACTATACAGTATCTGCCTCCAGTCGGCAGGAAAATTTGCTTCATGAGGTACCAGCCAGAGGAATTACTCATCAAACTATATATGTCAATTGTGTCCTAATGTGTCCTACCCCATCTCCCCTTGTGGTGGTGGTGGGGGGGGGGGGCTTGCGGGGGAGTGAAAACCCGAGTCGTATGAGGCTGAGGTGAGAGTGTCAGACAGTGACCCCTCCACACCATCCATCGAGGCAAATCAAATGCAATGCAAAGGATTAGGACACCCCCCCCCCACCCCCGCCTGGCATGTGGGGGGCATAAAGCTAAAAACACAGGATGTGGGCGTCACATGGGCAGAAAGTAGCAGCGGGCGGCATGCGGTACATACCCGACCTCACCTTTCCCGACTCGACCTGACCCGCCTTTCATTAGGATTTATACTGCCTATCATGGATAAGTCTGAATAGACTTGTTTTTACTGACCCAAGGGATCTTTTACCTCCCACACCGCATAGACATCCCAGATACCATGGTCGACCTGTTCAACATATCATTTGAGCGGGGACACTTCATCACAGCATGGAAGATGGCAACCATCACCCCCATCTACAAAAGTGGTGACAAACAAAACATGGGGAACTACAGACCAATATCAATCTGGCAAACACCAGGCAAGCTAATTGAAAAAATATTCCACAGGCACATAAATGAGCACCTAGAAAAAAACAATATACTAAACAAGAGGTAAGGAGGTTTCAGAAAACTACACTCCACATCAAAAACAATAGCAAACCTAATTACAAGTGATGTGCTGGCATCATTGAACCAAAAGAAATTAGTTGGAGCAGCCTTCATCGACTTCACCATAGCCTTTGACACTTTAGACCACAGCATATTACTAAGAAAATTAAACAACATGGGCATTAAATCCAAATCAATAAATTGGATAAAGTGCTACCTAAACAACAGGCAGCAAAACACTAAAGTAAATGGTACACTCTCAGACCAACAAACTGTCACATGTGGTGTACCCCAAAGATCAGTCCTGGGACCACTACTATTTATACTATACATAAACGACCTAGAAAAATGGCTGGAGACAGAATGTCTCCAGCTATATGCAGATGACACTGCCGTATATGCAGAAGGAAGCACAGTAGAGGAGGTAGCAACCAAACTGAACAACCTCCTGCTAAATCTGGACGACTGGTGTGAATCCAATAAATGCAAATAAATCTAAAACAGTACTCTTCTCACATGCAGCAATCACAGGAAGAAACCTACAATGCACACTAGGAAACCAAACACTGGAAAGTGTAAATCACTACAAATACCTAGGCCTAGAACTAGATAGCCAGCTAAACTACAATCTGTGTGTAACAAAAATCATACAAAAGGTAAATCACAAACTATGGCTATTTGCTAAACTAAGAAACGATATGACACAAGATGTCAATAACAATCTTCAAATGAATGGTACTCCCCTACTTTGACTATGGGTGCTGAAAAAGAGCTACTTAAAAAATTGCAGATACTACAAAATAGGGCCCTGAAAATCTGCCTGAAAGTAGACAAACTACACCCCACTTATGACCTACACAAAAGAACTAAAGTAAAGCTACTAGAAAACAGAAGGATAACCACCTAAAAACATTAGCATATGGATGTAGCCAAGACATTAAGCGTCTAACCCAACCACTAAGGGACACCAGAGCAAGCAAGGCACCACTACTAAGGCAGACCAGAAGCCAGATCAAAGCCCATGAAAGGAGCACACTGGAAATGGCCGCCAAGGCATGGAATGAGTAAACGGTGAAAGAAAGGCAACTCCCTGACCTAAACATGTACAAAAAATATCTGTGCAAAATAAAAACTGGGAACCCCAACTGAACTGCACCACAATTAAGTGGGCAGGTGATATGTCACGGCCCACCAACTGGACAGCCCAGGGCGGGATAACCGGAAATATAAAAGCCAGATAACATATCCAACAACAATATAAATCAAATCAAATTCAAACAAACATAACTCAACCACCTATTATGTACAGGCCTATGGACATGTAAATAAAATAGGCTAGTATAGAAAAGTAGGAAAAAGCGGAAAACTCTTCCCAAGAAAACCCCAAAACAACATAGAACCTTAAGAAAAGAACTAGCATAGTAATAAGAATAGAACAAAAATACAATGCCAAGAGGGCCCAAAAGAAACTAACATATGCTACTAAAGGTACCAACAGACTATCTATCTGCTACTGAAATTCAGAAAATCAAATAACTTCTCAGCAGCTACTGTTTGATAAGACAACACCAACACTACAGCTGGCCAGCATTGAAAACAAGCCTGGGTACCCGGGCTTACATGCTATGGACAGTATAAATACAGCCTCAATAAAACAAACAAATTTAAAAAGACATGTAGGGCGAAATCGATTAACATGACCCGGGCGACACAGGTCACCCGAGTTGCTAGAATTTCAAATCGAACACCGCGAGTGGAGTTGACAAAAACATGTGCCGTGTGCAAAAAGGCCCGACCCCAGTAACCCATCTCTTGGCTGGGGTTTGCTAGGAACGATGACGTCACATTTGTGCCGGTACCATCCTGCAGGATAATAGCTACCAGTACCAGTCCTACATGTTTTTTTTTGGTAATAACACAGATTAATGAAATGGAAATATAACTAAACTATGCAATCATAAAATACTTTAAATCCTATTTTGCTGTAGTTATATCGGTTATTAAAAAAAAAAAAAGTTTTGGATTAAGCCACCATTTTTTCGACCCCGAGCGTGGAGAAGCGTATTCGATTATTCGACCCGAGTATGTAGGATGTGCGCATGCGCCACAAAGTGGCTCGGGTGACCCGAGTTGATTAATCGATTACGCCCGGTATGAGAGCAACTGACCTTTGATGACGCTGTAAGTTATACACATCTGTGGAAATCCAAATTGGCAGAGGTGGGGGGTGGGGGTAGGCACAGGGAATTGAAGCACCAATCGCCCTTCAGATTAGGAGTCCGACCTAGAAAAAAGTCAGACACTCTAACCACTCCGCCACAGAGAAGACCACAGGTACCCGACTTGACTTGACCCGACTGACCTTGACTTTACCCGACCTCACTTTACCCGACCTCACTTTACCCGACATGACTTTACCCGACCTCACTTTACCCGACCTCAGTTTACCCGACCTCACTTTACCAGACTGGACTTTACCCCACCTGACTTTAACCGACATGACTTTATCCGACCTCCCTTTACCCGACCTCACTTTACCCGACTTGATTTTACCCGACCTCACTTTATCCGACCTCACTTGACCCGACCTCACTTTACCCGACCTCACTTTACCAGAGTGGACTTGACCAGACCTGAGTTGACCCCACCTGACTTTAACCGACATGACTTTAACCGACATGACTTTACCCGGCATCACTTTACCCGACCTCACTTTACCCGACCTCACTTTACCAGCCTGGACTTGACCCGACTGGACTTTAGCCCACCTGACTTTACTCGACATCACTTTACCCGACCTCACTTTACCCAACCTCACTTCACCCGACATCACTTTACCTGACCTCACTTTACCTGACCTCACTTTACCCGGCCTCACTTTACCCGACTCGACTTTAGTGGTCATATTAAAATTGCATAGTCCGATGTTTTTGAATTTCTGTATTTTTTCCGAGATAAATATATTAGATCGATCACTAGTATCTATTTTACATTAGTTCAAAGTTACTTGTATTTTAAATGGTAAACTTTTTAGATATTTTGAGTGCAAACATGGAAAATTAGTTTTGGCAAGGTTGCTAAAACTCTGACACCATATACTTCTGCAGTTCTGTTAAATTGACTCAGTATTGCCTTCTACTCAGAAACAAATGCTTAATAAGTGCATCAGTATCTAAGTTAGATACTGCATAGATACTTGAAGTGTATACTTAGAGAGACAAACCGAAGTTGGGCCTCAGTTAGGCCATCATTTTGCGAGTTCACATAAAAATTGTGAGAATTCTCACATTACTATAATAGAGATGTGGGCGGTGGTAAGCGCTTCGGACTGTTGGAGCAGGCTCTGGGCAGACCGTTCAATGGTGTTTGTCACGGATAACACCACTGTCCGTGCGGCTTGTCATGGAATTCACTTCGCAGAGGGGGGGGGCAACCTTCTTGGCGTTGCAGGGAGCCAGCATTGCAGAGATAAAGCAGAGGTGGGACTGGTCTTAGGACACCGTGTTTCAGTACATTAGCACCCCTCTCTCAGACCGTTTCTTGAATGACATGAAAGTCGCTTCGGTTCTGGACACTTATTAGGTTGGCTGGGTGGGACGCTCCCACGTCCGTGGCGGGTTTGCCCAGCCATTTGCCTACATAGATATATAATTGAAAGGTGGATCATAGTTGTTGATGTAATAAATGATCATATCGGCCAGTCTACCATTGTTGCTTGTCCTTACACTGCGTATATACTTGTAGGGGGCAGCAGGTTGGGAGCCGTTGTGGGCTCCAGTAGAGATAGTGCGATCCGCCAGGTTAATGCTTGGTTCGGGAGGGAGAGTTGAGATGCGCTAGTCGGCTCCACCATCGAGATCGGCAGGTTCTAGTTCAATCCGCCAGGGGCGTCTGGTTCCCCTTCCACCTTGGGCTTGTTCTGACACGGTCACTGCCCGCCCGTCCAGCACCGTAGCCACTTATTGGTGCCCGCTTATCATGATTTTTTTTGTTATTTTTGTTTTTTCTTTATGTTCTTTTTTATTCTAATTGATCGGTTTGCCCAGCCATTTGCCTATATAGATATATAATTGAAAGGTGGATCATAGTTGTTGATGTAATAAATGATCATATCGGCCAGTCTACCATTGTTGCTTGTCCTTACATGTCAAATCAAATCATATGTAATAAACAAATCACTTCAGACCAAATTATTATCACAGAAAGAGGCCTCCCAATGTACGGCAGATAAGTGCTGCTGTAAAGGATTGATTTGTGAATGAACTTGTGAATAAGCTGTTACCAATTCAAGCTCAATGATTGATTGATTGGTGGTTGCTTTACGCCATGTCGGCAGCATAGGCCATATTCACGGCGAGAAATGGTTGTTTTTTTGTTCAAACCATGGCTTTTACATGTAAAAGCAGACAATCAACTATGTCCCAATAGACACTCATTAAATTAAAAAGCTCACAATTATATATTTGAGGCCAAGGGAAACAAATTCCTGTTAAAAAAATGAGGAAAAGTTGTATTCAGTCTTGTGTCCAGAAGTATGGAAGGAAGTAAGATGGAATGTAGCATCTGTGAAAAATAGAGCAAATGATCCATGCTGGATAATTACACAAGCCGGGGTGGCCTAGTTAAGAATTTATGTACACATCGAAGATTGGTATGAGGGATCTCGAGCAGCAGTGAAAATTGAGGTCAAATTGAGGACGAGTGAACAATGGAAAAGTGATATGATTTACGGGAATTTATTATAATAGAAGCGCACATTGAAGGGAAGAAGAGAGAAGGGCACATCAAAAAGAGGTGGCAATAACAAATCTCCCTTGAGTTGAACAATTATGACTGCATCCTTTTATTTAACAACTTAATATATGAGGCCCATTGAAAGAATGGAATGTAATATAATGTATTATTTAATTCCCTAGTGTGTGAACCAAACAAGTGGGGTCCGAAGTGCGATCTTCCATGCAATTATTTCTATTGCGAAAGAAAAACTGGATTTGCCATCGGTAAGTATAATTTATTTCATTTGTTGATTCATATTCCGTGGTTTTGTTACTGTTCCTTTTGCCATGAAATTAGCCAACTTGATATGTTGTAACTTGCATTTTTGTCCTCAGCCTTAAAATGGAGAAGCTTAGACTGAGTGTTTCACACTTTACCATAATGATGCCCTATTCAACTTTTGAAATATTCTTGTTCCTCTATCTTAAAGATTCCTAATAACCTGATAACCAGTCAAATGAATGTGTGGCACCAAAACAAAATGTAGAGACGTTGCTATACACTGCTTAATTAAAAGTTTCCAACTAAACTAGCCCCCATGACACATCCAATCTACAATCCCTAATTAAATATATGTTATTATTAGGTTTGAGTACTAACAATAAAGTTCTAAATGCATCTGGAAAATGTTCTACCATAGTGCACCACTTTGCAACAGTAGCACAAATTGACCGCTACATTTTGTAATTAACAATTATGTTAGTTTAACCGTACAGATTTTCCGCCCCCGCCTAAGGCGAGCCTACGTGTTAATATAATTAATTGTTTCCATGTGAATTTCCTTGGGCCAGCCGCCGCCGTTGTAGCCTTACCTCCCGCCTGTGAGTCGTCTGTCGTCGGTGTCCGCCCCGTACGGAAGGCGCCAGCCAGAGTATCGTCTAAATACTAGATTTGCCATCGTGCGCATTTATCGGCCTAAAGTGTATTTATATTAGGTTATTTCAACTACTGGCTGCCCCCTTCGTCGTTGGAGATATTAGGAATGTTACAAACTCAATCCAAATATGCGCAGTCCAGCACGAGTTGCTGCCGCTGTCTCTACTATTTAGTTTACATTATATGTCGTGGTTCTAGCCAAAAAGTAACACTACGTTAATTCTGTGAATGCGTCAGTTATTAGATTCCCGCAGATGGGTGCATTACTTGCAGAAGGCCGACTTAGGCTTAAGTCCTCTCAGTTCATAGAAAGCAATCGAATATCAAGGTTCCATAGCGGTTAATCTACAATAAGACTGGAGGATAGTAAAGAATGCAAGGAACGTCCTGATTCACCTTCACAAGAGCTCACGGTTTATTCTTAACCAAAGACTAACATTGACACCATGAAATATATGTAGTTTACTATTAATAACTGTCTCCCGTTCCCTCCCGTGTGGTTTCGATAATTTAGTTTAGAATTTTGACCCTAAAAAGCCTAAATATCGGTGGAAAATGACGGAGCGTGCAAAAACACGTCCGCCGGGTCTGGCCCCGAACGCTCGACCCCCCCATCATTGCTTAGCTAGTCGCTAAGCAACGCTTTACCACCGAGAACCCTCGCGTGCACAAGTGTTAGCAATTTGCGCGCTCGCAAATTGCGCACACGCAAATTGCTCAGGCAAGTAGACACGCCCACTTCACTAGCATTGAAAAACTGTCTTCTGCTATCAAGGAAGGTCATTCTGCAATTTTTAATTTTGGGGTACACTAGTTGATTAAGCCAGATAAATTTCAATTGTAGACAATTGAAGAGTTCAGGCGCAAAACCCCATAAATGCCAATAGAAAAATGTACATAAACATTGAAATCAAACATTCAAAATTTGGGTTTTTTACATACGTACGTTTTGTTCACTGCTTCATAATCAGGTCATAAAAAGACAAGTGGAATTAGTGAAATAACAATTATCTTCAGGCAAAAATCTTTTATTTTAATTAAATTTGTGTGTTGGTGTTTGTGGTTTTGCACCTGAACTCTTCAATTTGTCTTCCTCATTCCACCACTGCTTTCCCTCTCCTAGTAATACTAAATGCTAGGCTAAGTAGCAACATGTGTGAATTTTTAAGTCACGGATACACTCGACCAGGGTTCAAACCCAAACAGAAGGCAAGTACTGAACTCATTCAGCCATCCCATGTGGAACTGCTTTTCCTTATGTTTTCGTTTCCATTATTACTTCTGGTCTGCGATTCAGTGATGGACCTACTACCTTAGTTACTGGTTGTAGGCTACACAAATCACGATTGTCCAGTCTGCTTCAGCAGCATATTCACATATGCAGTATTATCAATAAGAAATCCTCATCCTCATCCTCATCACGACCACCAGCACAATCATCATCACATCTATCAACTTCTTTGTGTTCATTGTCTGTGATATTATCACCATTCTTGAGTGAGCAGGCATGTCTCTGTGCACGGCAGTCCATTGAAGAAGTAGAGGCAGTGTGATATTTAGCATGGGTTTATTGCATGAGCATGACAACCTCCAAAGAAGCATCCGGTCCAGGTGAGACAATGGTGCGACAGATGTGAAGATGGATGTCTTGGTCCACTCTCAACACATGGCCATCTGAAGACGGAGCATCAGGATTATACAGGGATGAAAGATCTCTGCGATTTCGCGTTTTCCAGGATTTTACCTGTAGCTATATGTGTATACAAATACGATTTTCAAACGCTGCTGCACTATAAGTGTATAGTAATACGTCAGCGTATAGTGATATGCGGTGCAGACAACACAGCACTATCAGCGTATACTACTAATAGTTGTACTCCAAATGGCACAGCACTATCAGCTAATCAAAATCCGCAGCACTATCAGCTTATACCAACTAGTATGTATGAAACCCGATTTCCTGGAATTGTCCACGATTCCCTGACAATGCTAAACATATGTGAGAATATCAGCATTTCCGCTTTTCTTTCCGGAGGCCGCTTTCATCCCTGATTATATACAAGACTATGGTGCTCGATGAATGTTGGAGTGGGACAGAATAGTGTAGTCAGTGTATCCAAGGCTCGAAACAACGTAATGGGTGCTTTTATGCCATTTTAGGTATGCAAGTCAACATGATGCCCCCTGTCTAGAAACAATATTGCCCACAGAGGATTATGATCTTCATCAAACGAAATTAGCCCCAGAAGAGAGCCAGCTAAGTGTCGATGGCATTGCTTTTGCAGAGGATCACATGGCCTATCCTTCTAATACAAAAAAAAACAATGGCCATCTGGTCAGGTTTGTCTTCCAGATTCAGCAGGCAACAGCCACTGTCTTAATCTTATGCACTGTTTGCTGTTTGAAAAGACCCATCAAATCATGGTCAATGCATTTACATCTTGGATAGCGAAGCAAATGCCATGTGATTAATGACCATTGGCTTTGGATAATACTAGGACCAAAACTGAAGGAGAGAACTTTGAACTCCAAGCTCCAATAAGCAAAGAGCAAAGATGCAGGCAGATAAAGGAAGCAAAAAGTGAAGATGACAGTGAATACTGTGTGTCAGTTGTGAATGATTTTCTGCAAGATTTGACCTGATTAATTAAGATGTCCAATGAAATGCCTGTTGTGTGTGAACAACATAAGTGACTGATTATTAGAGCAGAACATATGATAATGGTGCCAGAAGAATGCGTGTATGTGTCAACAAACATCAGGAACAAGTATGGACAGTTGTCAATGGGAACATTGATTGATTGATTGGTGGTTGCTTTACGCCATGTCGGCAGCATATTCGCGGCAAGAAATGTTTGTTTTTGTTCACACCATCATTTTTACATGTAAAAGCATACAATCAATTTTGTGTTAATAGACACTCATGAATTTTTAAACTCAATCATATAGTTTCTGGTCAAGCTAAATAAAATTCTAGATGATAGTATTATTCACTGATGAAATTTGTTTAAAAAGCTATATGAGGTGGTATAAACCAGCGGTCCTCAAAAAAGCTAACATATGTTCTTGCTTTACCTTAGTAAATACGTCATGCATGCTGTTTGCAGTGTCAATGGGAACATGTATTCCAGGAACAAGGTTATAGGGTTTCGAGGCCATTGGATATTTTGTAGAACAGTATGTAACAAATGTAAATCACTACAATTACCTTGATTCGTTTGTGGCAACAGGTACTCTACCATCACCTAATTTGCTTCCATATGGTGTAATTAACAATGAGACGGAAGTCATATAATTTGCATTTATTCAATCAGAAATAATTACAATGTCATCGAACAATAGGTAATCATTCGAACAATAGGTAATCAATTGAACAGTAGGTAATCAATCCCATCACCCTCAACCAAATAAGGAAGAGAGTGCACAAGTGGCTGATGAGAAGGCTGTCTTAGGGACGTAAGTGTTCATGGCTTTGAATCTCCAGGTCCCGAGTTTGCGAACGTCTTCAGTTTGGGGGCTTGCCTTCTCGCATGCCTGGGCACCACCTCTCTTGAGGCTGTGAAAGGTGATTGGGGTGATTATCAGGTTGGAGAGCTTACCTCGTTTTAGCTATGGTGGTCATTTGGCAACCGAGTTCATTTCCAAGGTCGAATTTTATATAGGATTAGTTAGCAGGTTCACAAATATGCTTGTGGCACACTGAGTTTTGGGATGTTTCCATATTGGAATACATCACTAGATTAGTAGAAAGCAAAATTATATCCAATTTCTTGAATATTTCCAGGCCATTTAGTTGGGACCGGATTGAGTAAATTAGCAGTGAATATTAAGAAATAATTCAGTAGTTACAACATATGGCTACAGGCCAGAACTGCTCATGATAGGACTGTTGGTATAGCAGTAATGCCCAAACAATAGGGCACCTCCAGTCAACCATGGGGGTATATACTGGTCTTTGGCCCACTCATATACTTCCACTTGCCACTGGGGGAGGAGGTCCTGTGGGGACTGTTGTACATCATTTAGATATATCTTTTGCATACTAATATATATATATATATATATATATACATAATAAATAATTCACTGTGATTATGCATCTGATGCATAATCACTACAAAGATGGCTTGTCTTGCTGGTACAACATTCAGAAAAACCTACCTTAAATATTATTGTATTTGATTTATTTTATTGTTGGTTATCACTTTTGATTTCTATTCATATTATTTAAGGGAAGGCCGGTGCCGGAAGGCCTGGTGCCGGGAGATGTATTCTTTATATACCAGTTTTTTACCACTATATGTATGCATAATATATAATTCACTGATTCGATGATATCTAGTAGCCAGGCCACTCGAGTGACTTGGCAGGAAGGACGCACTTGGCGGGTGAGAGAGCTATGCCAAGCTCCTCCGCAATTGTCATCATTTCTTGGTAGGCATTTTGTGCTGCTTGTAGCTGCAATGTCATAGTAGGTCTTACCGTGGAGGGTGATGCCATATAGTGCGATTGAGAGAGGGCAGGCGTGGTGCTGGCGGCAGGCTCGGGCCATGTCTACTGACCAGAAGTAGCAGGCGCTGCCCAGTCTCGACACTTCGTCGGTGAGGTGAAGGGTCCGAGGAGGGTGCCACAGGCGAGCTCCCTTTCCACGTACCTCTCGATCCAGATTATGTTGGTGGGATCTTCTTTGTGGTTGGCGCTCGAAGGGATTGGCGGCTCGTCTCCAGTGAAGTCGGCCGGCCATTCGAACTCCAGATATTCGAGGAGCTGCCTATCGTAATAGTCTGAAAGATATTCCCTCCACTTGGGGATGATGAGCCCAGAAGGGACTGGGATCCTGGCTGCCAGGTGGATGGGCAGTCCAGACTCCCTAACCTTCATGTAAATGTCACGATAAACTGTGTCTGCCCAAGCATTATGTATGACAAGGGGCCAGATTTTGAGTAAGGTTAATCTATAAGAGGGAGGGGTGTGTGGAGGATTGTAGGCAGGGGCACTGGAGGCTAGTGCGTCTCCGTCCATGATGGCATCAATGTTGGCGTTGGCGTCGCATCGGTGGTCGTAGGTCAGAGCTTCATCTGTCTCACATGTTTTGTTACCACTCTTAGCGCACCCATCAACAACAACAAGAACAATTGCGGTGCTGTGTCGTGAAGGGGCGGGGCTAGCTGGGAGGGTAGATGTGTAGTTGAGGGCTGCGGAGGTGTGGGCTGGGTTGCGGTCTGGTTGGGTGGGCATGGCCGGTTTGTTTACCGGTGTTGGGGGTGGAGGGTGGTAGGGGGTGTAAACAAGGCATGTGGGCGGAAGCCTGGGTGTGGGGTGTAGGGGGTTCCCAGGGAAGTGTTGCGGTGTGCCATGTGTGCAGGGGAGGAGGGGGCTTTAATTGGGGCAGGCAGGGTGACGGAGACCGGGGAGGGGGGTGGTCCAAGCTCTGGGAGGAAGGTGGTGGAGGCAGAGAGGCGGGTGAGCATTTTGGGGCGATACGGGTGGAATTTGAAAAGGCGCGACGCTGTTTGACCTAAAGTGGAAGTTTGGGCTGGTGTTGGGTGGTGGGATGACTGGGAGAGAGGGTGACCACGTGGCTGTAATTAGGTCAAGATGGTGGTCATATTTAATTTGGGCGGAGGGTTGGTGGAGGGGGCCACCGCTACTAATACAAACATGTGATGAGTGAACAGTGGGTGAGAAGATGATAGGTGTGGATGTGCAAGTGTCAACGGAAACATGGAGTAGATTGTGCTCACCGTGAGTGTAGTACGAGTGATTGATGTCAGGCGGGAACTAGGTGCTTGCAGGAGTCGCTCACACTGATAGTGAAGTTGCCGGCCAAGCTACTGAAAACCCTGCCACTTGGAGTCATTGGCAGAGTTTGTCGTGGGGGAGGATGCTTTTTTCTTCTCTATTGCTCGCTTCTTATTATTACAGTTCTGTTTCCGGTGTGGGTTACCTTTCCTGTATTTGTTGATGCAATATGCGCACACATGGCAGAACCGGTTGGGGAGTGTTCCGTGTTTTGCAGTGTGGCCGCAATCCATGCCCCAGTTCCACTGATGGCACGGGCGGCCATCAGTCTCGGTGGAGAAATCAGCCCTCTTAGAATAGTCATAGCTGGCAGCTTCCTCCGGCCGTTTGTAGTCCTCATTACCTGTGTGCTTTTTCTGCGTTAGTCGGGTGCCCACTGAGTGCACGTCCCACTGGACGTCTTTGATCACGTAGAGATCTTCCCAGCCTTTCTTCAAGCGGCCGTCATCTATCATACTGAACACTCTTTCGGACCATGTCAGACTGGTCTCCCAGTCCCACTCAAGATGCATGAGAGCGAGTTGCTCCTGGTGCTCGCGTATGTGTTCCACCCCGGTCCGTGGCACCACATATGATAGAAAGCACAGAAATACTCCATGCAACTACTCTCACCCTGGCTGAGTTTGCCCTTTCTGACACCACGTATCACGAAAGTATGAGGCATAATTGAGACTTTACCTCTCTTAGATGAGCGGGACTTGCTGGCGCTGAAGAGTTCATCTATTGAGTCACGGTGGTCACTGTCAGATCCGGTGGTAGACGGTGAGTGCTTGCGGCTGCTGCGCTTGTGTCGGCGCCGTTCCTCGACTCGTCGGTCGGTATGGCGGCGTTTTTACTGGTGATCGTGTCGCTGTACATGTGCGTATGGGTGTGTAGCTTCGGCTTCTGTGTCTGCTGCGGTGTCGGTCTCGTGTTGTTGATCATAACCTCGAGTGGCTGACTCTTGAGCGTCTGCGACCATTGCTTCTCGCACTTTTCAGCGGCCGGGTGTAGGGTCGCTTTTTGTTCAGCTTCTTCATCTCCAGGGCATCTATCCGTGCTAGTATGTTTTGTGTGATGGTCTCCAGCCGATTGGTAAGGTTTTTCTCAAATGTGTCCATACCTTTTTGAGGCTTTGGGGGTGCCACGCTGGTGACGGTGTCGCTGTCGCTGCTGGTGGTTGTGTGTTTGGAGATCGTGTGTTTAGTTTTTGTTTTTTTTGTCAGGACCAAATGTGGGCGTCCTCTTTTTGGCTTGACGGCTGGTGGGAGCTTCTTGCTGGGTGATTCACATGCTTGGCCGTTTCAGCATCCTGTCATGTCTGGGTGGCGAGTGAGAGGTTCAATGCTGTCCATGACGTCACCGCCCATGTGGGCGAAACCTCTAGGTGGCAGCATAGGTGGTGTAATTTAGTTCCAAAAGTCAAGTATAGGTGGCAGCATCGTAGAATAAGGCTGGTATTGATATTAACGTTATGGCAGAGGGTGGTTTAGTTGGGTAGGTGGCGTGTCAGTGTCGAAAGTTTGCTGAGCGCCCTACCCTTCTCCCTCATCGCAAATTACCCATATTATGCAAACATGAACAATTAACAAAGTGAAGCCTTTCAGACTTTTGTACGGAATAATCCGCACGAATATGAAAAGCCATTGCGACTTCAGTAGAGCCACATGCATGATGCAGTCGGTGTTAGTGTTACAAAACTAGTTTTGGCGGGAATCCCCTGGTTAGCGGCGAAAAGACAGCATGCTCCTGGTGCTCGCGTATGTGTTCCACCCTGTGATATATGCGTAGTAGACGTCTAGACCTGTGGTTAATATATGTTAATGAGATGCAGGGTTGGGGACAAAGAGATATGCAAATGAGATGACATCATGGAAAGTTTAGCCGGCGGGTCAAGTGTGCCCTAGGCCGTGAATAAACCATTCAGTAACCAGAAGTCAAAGTGTTCAGACATTGTACTTTCACATGGTGTCAGATGAGGAAGAATGCCGCCCGCAAATACTTTGCTGGGTTTGCGGCCGCCTGGCCAGCTTGTCCTCAGCAACAACGCGAGATCAAACTGGAAAACATGGATCAGAGCATATGATATATACGCCACTGCGGCAGGTGTCATATTGAAGACGGAACGAGTGCAATGCTGCATCTTTCTTCACGTTGCCGGCGAGGAAGCGCAAAAGGTATTTGCCAATATGACTTTTGCTCTTGCTGATCAAGACAAGATCAAACCGTTAACGGAAACATTTCAAGTTTATTGTGTCGGAAAGGGCAGCATAATTATCACACGATACAAATTCAATTCACATAATCAAGCGTCAGAAAACATGGCGATGTACATCACAGCGTTAAGGGACAAAGTGAAGGACTGTGAATACGGGTTGGTGGAGGAGTCGCCTTTGCGCGATCGAATTGTGGCTGGCGTAAAAAATGTGAATTTGCGGAACAAATTGCTTCAAACTACTGAGTTAACGTTGATAAAGTGCATAAGTATGTGTGAAATGAGTGAGTTCAGTTCAGATCTGTTGGAGGACTCCAATTCAGACGTCGAAAGTAAAGACGTTGATTACATTCGGAATTATGCTAATGTGCGTACCGGTGCACCGGCGGTCCGGTCAGCGGCGATGCCATCTTGGAAATC
>CM059202.1:41211580-41229974 GCA_030323885.1 Branchipolynoe longqiensis
ACCAACGTATATACTACAGTATATGCGGATGTAGGAATCGCATGGTGCTGCCCCCTCCCTCCGGTTCCATGAACCCCAGGGAGGGGTTTGGCTATTCCACCAGCCTACCCACCTGTGATATGTATACACCACTGATCCCACTGGCTGCGGACTTGCTTGCTGCCACTAGGCTCATACACACCTGTTCTATTTACTTTGAACCTGTTCTATTTACTTCATACACTTGGCTCATACACACACCTGTGTTTACCTTACACCTGCACCTGTACCAGGACGATCCTACACACAGTCTACTTGCTACCTGTGTTCTTTTAGTTTGCGATCTCCAGCCTGGACCTGAAATGTGCAATGAAAGGACGATCGACCTGCTTGGGTGCCGTGAGCTAAAATCATTCATTTTACATTACACTTTATCGTCGATTATCAATATTAATTTGATGTCAGTGTGTCGAATCTAAGGACCGATCGCAGGTAGTGCGGCATTAATATTGGTCTGAAATTAACGACGTCCAGCTTGTCGATATTTTATTTCATTTGATAGTCTTGGGTTTTCATATTTATTGTGTGTCGACTTGCATATTGGTCGAAAAACCAAGATGGCGGACGGCGGGAAAGCCGCCATGTTTGTCAACGACTCTGCCGATTATTGGCCTCGACACTAAAGCCGTTAATCGTGTCGATCTGATTTTACCTGGAGGTGCATTTAACCAAAGCAGCATTGATTCATGACTGTCGAGTGCATATTTCAGCCCTGACTCGACGTGCACAGTTCCTTTGAACCTTGTGGTTCGATTATATTTCAATCATTTATATTTATTTATTTTATTCTATTATTATATTTATTTATTTTATAATATCACTTTATTCTTATATAAAATACATTGGGATGACTTGCGAGACTGTGGTTGATTTTTAAAAAGTTTTGCGACATTTTACATCGCCCAACATCAACCTACTCGACACAGTTGATACTTATGTACTGTGGACCGTGCGGCCTTACTCACCGGGGCCCGGTCAACGACAGCTGCCTTACGGCAGCTATGCAGACTAGGCACGCCAAACGAGTGTCGGAGAAAGTGAGTGCAATGTCCGACGATGGCGGATCTTCGCCGATGGCGGATGGGACGCAAACGCCAACTACGTCCAAGGCCCCGCCAAGCGACAGCGAGTTGGACGAGAGGGAGGCCGCGATAGCTGAAAAGGAGCGGGCTCTGCAGCGCCGGAAGCGCTGCGCTGAACTCGACCGTCGTGAACGCCGCCTGGCGGACGAAGCGGCCGAGCTGACGACCAGGCACAAGAGAGGCAGGAGCACCAGTCGGAGGAGGAGCGGCTCTCATGACCGGCGGCACCGACGACGGCGCCGACATTCATCAAGCTCAAGCACCTCGGACGGGACAACAAGTCGGGAACGAAGGAAGCGCAGTAAGTGGTCTCTGCGTAGATACCTCGAGGACCGTAAGGACTTAAAGAAATTGTCTCCCTTCGAGGTGCTGGAGTCGTGCTGCGGTTGGATCCTCGATAAAAAGGATGTGGACTTGCGGGAGCTGAGGCATGTCGTTAAACATATGAAGTATATTTGCGGGAAAGCGAAAACGGGGAAGTTCCAGGACCAATCGCATGCTAAGTACGATCTTGCAGACCGGAAACTTGCCGTCGCCGAGGGCTACGATGCCTTCTGTGATGGAAACCCCGAACTAGCGCTTAAATATTACGCTTTTGAGTTTATGCGCACCCAGTCTGCCAGAGACAGTCAGAGAACAACCAGGGGTGTAAAGGGCAGCTCGGGCCAACTTTTCTCTAAAGACGGGAAGAAGCCCTGTTTTTCTTACAATAAATCTGAGGGCTGCAGCAGAGACGAGAGAACCTGCAATTTCGGGCATTGGTGCTCCCGCTGCGGGAGCAAGTCACACATTAGGGGGAATTGTCGTAAAGAATGAATACCGAGAGGCCGGGGCCGGGGTCGGAGAAAAGTTTGCAACTGTGTATTTGCTACTAATGACTATGTCGCTTCAGACTCAGACTCCCGCCCTGGCCTCGACATAACGCCGGTTGTTACACCCCCCCATCTTTCTGAAGCCGGTACTGACGATTTTGTGCATTGTTTTGATGTAATGGGAGTGGGTATGTGTCCCAGCAACTCTAATTGTCGCCAGATAGGCGCCCCTAGTCAAGTCATTACCAGCACAGGCATTGTGAGCCACACTAATGGCGTTAACTGCCACATTGTCCGCCCCCGCGACGCCGACAAATCAGGCCCTTCGGGCGCAGGGTGCATTGGTAGCGCGCCGGTAATATCCGCACGTGTTGGCGCGGGGGGCGGGGCTGTCTGCCCCCGCCCTCCGTGCCAACTAGCCAACCCCTTGTTACGATATGCCCTTGAATCGGCTAACATTGACTGGTTGAGTGTTAAGGCCTTTGAGCAAGGCCTTTGTGTGTCCGCCCTTGACACTTACTCTAATGAAAGCGTCACCTTTACTGTCACTGCCGCCTGTTCGGCCTCTACGTGCCTGTGCACGCATTATATAGCAAATCATTTATCTCAGATTAGACCATGCCGCTGTTTCTGTGATTGCTTTGCCGGGGGGTACGTTGACCCTGACACCGAATTCGTTCTGCATGGGGCGATTTTCGGTTTCAAGGTTATAAATCCTTCATGTTGCGCGGTTTACGCAGGTAATTGTATTAAGAGCAACCAGAGCATTTTTATTGATTCAAAGCTACGCACCGAACTTTCTTGTGATTATATAAGCCGGGCGAGTGGCGAGGCATTGTGCGTTCATAACGTCTTTGCCGTTCCGAAATCAAATGGGGGCGGCTACCGAACAATCGTCGACTGCAGTAAACCTGTCGGGCGATCGGTTAATAACTATGTTTCCGAAGTTTCAAATAAATTTTCATACCTTGGAGTCGGAGACTTGGTGAAGGTTATGGCACAGGGTGACTTTATCGCCTGTATAGACATAAAGGATGCCTATAGGGCCCTTAATATTCACCCTTCTGACCGCCCTCGCCAGGCAATCAGATGGAACTTCGGTGGCGGGAGCGAATTATTTTTCGATAACCGCTTGTGTATGGGACTCTCCTCGAGCCCCTACATTTTTAGCAAAATTTCTGATTTTATTGTTCGCTGCGCCCGTAAGGAGGGCGTTACCCATATTGTGAATTACTTGGACGACTTTGCCGTCCTCGGTGATGATTATAATGAATGTTTACGTAACCAATATATTGTAATTAAAGTTCTCCGCCGCTTAGGCTTCTATCTAAGCTACCATAAACTTTCAGCCCCTTCCCAATGCTCAAGGTTTCTGGGCATAGAGATCGACTCCGTTATGCTCCAGCTGAGATTGCCTATTGACAAAATTCTTAAACTAAAGCGCATTCTGCGTGAATTCTTGGGCCGCAGGAAGGTTACTCGAAAGGAGCTCGAAAAGTTGGGCGGCCTGCTAGCCCATTGCGCTACGGTCGTCCGCGGCGGCCGCTCCTTCTCCACCAGAGTATACGACGCTATACGCCAGTTAAGGAACCCCTACTATAAATTAAGGCTGAACGCAGAGTTCCGTTCTGAATTGCACTGGTGGCGGAACTACGCTGAAACCTTTAACGGTTATGCGAAGATTTTGGGTGTTCATGCGACTTCTATCGCGGTTTATAGTGACGCGTCATGCTGGGGGTTTGGAGCGGCCCATGCGGGCGATTGGCTTGTTGGCAGCTTCATTGAGGAACCTGACCTCCCAGCTGAGGTGGGTCACCATTACGCCGAAGGCAACTGGGCGTGCAAGGGCGCACACATTAACGTGAAGGAAATGTGGGCGGTCGTTGCTGCCGCCCGCCGCTGGGGCCACCTATGGAGGGACCACTGCATTGTGTTTGTGACAGACAATAACACCGTGCGCGCATCACTCTCTACAGGCAGGTGTATTAATAAGCAGATAATGGTCTATGTCAAAGAGCTCTTCTGGCTCTCTGTCCACTTTAATTTTGATATTAAATCCGCATATGTCCGCAGCGGTGATAACATAATCTGTGATTCACTTAGCCGCTGGAGGGAACCCTCTAGCAAGACCTGCATAGCTGAGGCGGACTGTACCGCTCAACTGTGTTGTGCCTCCCTGTTTGCCTGAATTGTTTCCCCTTGTGTCGTTGCAGGCCTAGATCTCTTGAGAGGGGCGGCTAAGGCTATGAGCGATCAGTATTATTCTACAAATTCTCGCTCAACCAGATCCATGCAGCTACGAAAGTACCTCAGCTTCATAGACGAGTTTAAGGGGATCTTATCGCCCCTGCCTTGCCCCCCTTCTCAGGTTGCGATATACGTGGTCTGGTTATCCCGCACTTTAAAATATTCATCGATCACTAACTACTTGAGCGCTCTAAATTTCTTTCTTAAATCCGAGGGCAGCGCGCCTATTGACTTCGCCTCGCACCAAGTCCGAACCATAATGGGCGGGGCAAAGCGTATGTTGGGATGCTCAGTCAAGCGTGCCCTCCCCCTACTCCCATCTCAATTAATTAGGATGTTCTCGCATATGTCTGGTAGCCATACTGACCGGGTTTAGGGCCCTGTTGCGAAAATGTCAGTTAACTAATTCCGAATCGGTTTTACTCCGTTCCGATTTCTCCTTTCACCCATGGGGTATGTTGCTGACCGTTCGCCGCTCTAAGACCATTCAGTTTGCCGAACGCGAGCTGCTTATTCCTGTCGCTTGCGTGCCCAATACGGACTTGTGCGCCGTATTCTGGGTGAGAAAACATTTCTCGCAAGTCAAAGTATCTCCCAGCGAGCCTGCCTTCCAGGTGCCTCGGGCAGGTGGCTATTCACCCCTGGACTACGCTGCACTCCAGTCTACTATAAAGTACTTTGCCGCACTAGCCGGCTTAGACAGTGAGAATTTCTCATGCCATTCTCTCCGCCGGGGCGGGTGTACTTACCTCGCCCTTCAAGGCGCCCCGATCGATGAAATTCGGCTTAGGGGCGATTGGTCGTCTGACGCAGTTTATAACTATATCGCGCGCCCCCTGTCGGACCGAATAGTCTCGGACATGCGGGTAGCGTCTTGTCTCGGGGGTGTTAGTTAGTTCTGTCTGGAGGGTCCTGGGGGACTTGGCATTTGTAGCCCAGCCAGATACTTCTACACTGACTTAATAATAAAACTGCATTCACCACACTGCCTTCGGCTTAATGCGTACCTACACCAACGTATATACTACAGTATATGCGGATGTAGGAATCGCATGGTGCTGCCCCCTCCCTCCGGTTCCATGAACCCCAGGGAGGGGTTTGGCTATTCCACCAGCCTACCCACCTGTGATATGTATACACCACTGATTCCACTGGCTGCTCACTTGCTTGCTGCCACTAGGCTCATACACACCTGTTCTATTTACTTTTATTTTTATTCTTATATTTGCTTTTTTATCCTTTTATTCTATATATTCCGGTAGGGCATTTGTAGCTCAGCCAGATACTTCTACACTGACTTAATAATAAAACTGTATCCACCACACTGCCTTCGGCTTAATGCGTACCTACATCCATATATATAGACCAAGAACGTCCCTCCTTGGTGATGGTACATGCCTAGAACTACACATAGGAAATTTCCACCCCTTGGGCAGTTTCCCCTAGAACACAGCTCCTTCTTAATCTTAGGCAGCATGCATGAACATATATTTCACATAGTCTATTATCATATCATACTGTGATTAGGCATCATTGCTTTTTAGTTTACATAACCTTGTCCCCCTCTGTCATGCACTAATAAAGATGCTCCCTGCCACTATATAATTCTAAACCGAAAATCCGTATATTTTTACAAGTAGTTTCGTATTCAGACATAATCACGTATTTGAAGTAGGTTTGAAATTTACTATACTGCCACCTATGTTTAAGGCGCACCATATCAGTAGAGCAAAGAATGGGAGAATTACGGTGAAAACGTAAAATGAAGGGCTTATTAAGTCAACTCAGTTGCGATGTAAGAGCTGGTTGGGTCTCCTTCAACTCAGTGGCGATCCAAGAGCTGGTTGGGTCTCCTCCTTCCGTCGTCTCCTTTCCATCTTCGGAAGTTGTGTCCGATAGATCAATTACCGGAAATGGACAGTTATCGTCGACGGCCAGTATGTGAATCATGACCTTGGGCCCTGGCAAGTAAAGTAAACAATTAAGATAATAATTAATCAAATATGAATAGGTGATCACAGATTCCATAAGCAACATTCAATTCATAAATCCATAATGAACATTCAATTCATAAATCCATAATGAACATTCAATTCATAAATCCATAATGAACATTCAATTCATAAATCAATTCAAAAACTGCTGTGTCATGAATCAACTGTAAATACGAGGTGGATCTCCTGGTTCCAGAATCTAGCATTTATGTACATTGAAGTAGAGTTGGTGAAATGGGAGAGAATGTAAAAAGAAACCACCAAGACGATGGCCACTGAATTCTCTCGATTCAAATCTATAGTAACCTACATGATTCCATCAAGGATTCGGCCCAAAAGTAGCGGACTGTGATATATATGCATTAGAAGCATTAGAACCATGTATTTAGAAGTTAAATTGCAAATTCCTGGTTATATCCATAACCCAAGCTTCCTGACAGTTTTTCTGTCGGATTCTACAGGTGTCCTGGAGGCAGTGCTGTGGGAGTAACTAGTTCCTTGAATGCTCACTAACCAGAACTGGCGCCACCAGCGAGGATCAAAGCTGCATAGTCAGATGAAAACATCAAATTTCCAAAATCAAAACAATTACGTACATTTGATTGTACGTATCTAACTCAGATATTGGTGTGCTTATCAAACATTTGTTGACGCATAGAAGGGAATACTGGGGCAAGTTAATAGAACCAGCTTCCTCAGAAGGCTATGGTGTCAGAGTTTTAGCAAGAGACAGGATAACAAACCCACAAAAATCACTTCAAATACAAAAACATCACTGATTAAAGTTTGGAAATGTTGGCGCATATAGGCTTACAAAAATATAGTCATGATTTTCAGTTTACCAGGATTATCAAGGATCATTATGTAAAATATTCCAATATTCGGAATAGGGGGAATGCAAATGTTCTATTACTGATCAGTGTACGTGACCAGGCGGATGTATGTATATATATATGTATGGGTTGGTGGTGCCTGAGTGGGATGTAAATAGACATAGTGGTGCTGTCAGGTCTGGGTCTGATTGCACTCAGGGCCTACCCCCTCTGCTGGGATAGGGATCACCACACTCAAAAGGTCAAGGTTGGTGGTGGTCATGGGGGCCATACAGCTTGTGGTGGTGGGCAGACCACTGGTATCCATGGGGACCAGGAATGCTGGATCCCTATTGGTAGGGCCAAGAATGCAGAGGGCTGGATTCTCTCTTCTTCTTTACACTTTATATTCTTCCTTTCTCATCTGTATTGATTTCACCGCAGCCTGCTTACACAGCCAGAGATTCGAGAAGTCTTTTCTACCACCGCATACAACAGCAGCTTGAAGATGACACTCACACACGCAACAGAGGAATTATTGCGTGATGAGTTTCAACATTGGTTTCAAGGTCAGTGTTCACTGGGAAATTATTCTGCTGAAACGGGAGCGTTAGAAGCATGGTCTAAATTTATGGCACTTAGGCTAGACATTCTTAAAGAAGAAAATGAGGAGCGGTTATCTGATCTTAAGGACAGGAGAGAATACCAGGACTTTCCAGGACTAGGATCCTGAGTTATCAAAAAGGAAAGTTTGTTTTATTTAACGACGCCTCAAGAGCGCATTGATTTTTATCATCGGCTATTGGACATCAAACATATGGTCATTCTGACATATTTCTTTGGAGGAAACCCACTGCCACCACATAGGCTACTCCTTCCGATAAGCAGCAAGGGGTCTTTTCATATGCACTTTCGCACAGACAGGACAGCACATACGACAGCCTTTAATGAACCAATTGTGGACCACTGGTTGGAACAGAAAATAGCCCAAACTGCAAATGTGTCCAGTGAGCAGGATCGATCTGATGACCCACACCTTCCTGGGGCGTAATCGATTAATCAACTCTGGTCACCCAGGAACCTCCCCCTGAATGTATTGGGTGTCAGTCCCCGCTGACACTCAAACACATTTTACTAAGTTGCGTTGATTTTTTGGCCCTACGCCAACAGTTCGACACTGCAGACAGTATGCATGACCTTTTTACTAAGGTAAAACAGGAAAACATTTTAGCCTTTTTGAGGGCAGCTGGACTGTACCACCTCATATAGTTTACTAAATAGATTCTATCAATTATTAATAAAACTTTTCTTTTTCTATGGGAACTTGTTTCCCTTGACCACAAATATATGATTGTGAGCTTTCTAATTTAATGAGTGTCTATTGGCACATAATTGATTGTCTGCTTTTACATTTAAAAGCGATGGTTTGAACAAAATACAAACATTTCTCGCCGTGAATATGGCCTATGCTGCCGACACGGCGTAAAGCAACCACCAATCAATCAATCTGGTCACCCAAGCCACTTTTTGGCGCATGCGTACATCCTGCAGACTCGGGTTGAATAATCAAATGCGCTTCTCCACGCTCGGGGTGACAAAAATGGTGGCCCTTTTATTTGTTTTTTAATAGCCGATATAATTACAGCAAAATATGATTTAAATATTGTTATGATGGTATAGTTTAGTGATATTTCCATTTCATTAATCTATGTTATTACCATAAAAAAATATGTAAGACTGGTACCGGTGGCTGTTATCCTGCAGGACGGTACCAGTGCAAATGTGACGTCATCGCTCCTTGCAAACCCCAGCCAAGAGGTGGGTTACTGGGGTCGAGTTCTTTTGCACACGGCACGTGTATTTGTCGACTCCACTCGCGGTGTTCTATTTGAAATTCTGACGACTCGGGTGACCTGAGTCGCCCGGGTTGTGTTAATCGATTACGGCCTCCCGCTCCGGAGTTATCAAATTCCAGGACTTTCCAAATTGTCAACCCATACAAATCCCGCTACTAAGTACTATACGCAAGCCATGTCATCAGTTGAGATTGCCATGACCCAAATTCCTACTTAGTCAGATTACCCTGATACCAAGCTACCAGTCCTTGCTATATCCTAGTAATTCCTTGCTATATCCTAGTAATTCTGAGCACCAGGCTAGGTAGTGACAAGCATCAATTTTGCAAGTCATTGGTTTCATTCGACCGAAAATCGAACTCCCGGAATTCTGCACAGGAAGCTTGCGCTCTACCGATTCGGCCACAGCGTCCGGTTTGTATTGACTTGTTTGACATTGTTTATTATAAGTAGACGCTATTCGGTCACGTGACAGTAGTTGGGAGGCCTGGGCCGCGTTCAGGGTCCGTCTCGGAGGCGCCTCGGCGATGCTTTTTGGCTTAAATCCGTTCAGGGTGCGACTCATCGACGTCTCAGCGATGCCTCCCTTTTCAATCAGGAGACAAAAAGCGCCTCGATAATGGCCACCGTGTCCAGTGGTTTCAGCCAATCACAGTGCAGCTTTTCCATTGCAAATGGCCACCGCCTATGGGGGGTGGCCATTTTCGAGACAACAAACTGCCTTTGCCGTTCAGACTAGCATGACGTCAGGCCCGTCGCCAAGGCGCTTCCAAGACGGACCCTGAACGCGGCCCTGGCATGCTGGTAGGAAGGCAGCTCACAACTCTCGTGAACCAGGTGCTGGGCAGCTTCCCCCTAGCCTGGTCCCCTGGCCTTTGTTTAAATAGGGGTCGCCACTGTGGTAGGTCGTTTCAAAGGCCAGGCACAGAGGTGCCTGACGTTTCTGCTATATCACTCACTTTTTTTGGAGCCAATCAAAACAATGTCATTAGCAAAATGGACATTTCAGTGCCTTCTTTAAGCATTGCATGCACAGAGAAAATAATTTATAATGCAAGATCTATTACTTGATTATGTTCCAAATATGTCACTGAATTGTTCTGGATTCTGATTTCATTCAGAATAGATTGTAAAAGTGATATTTAATTGGATGATCTGAGTCCAAATTGTATAATTTGATTTCTTGGAAGAAATCCACTCCACTTCACATACAGTGTCATCTTGTATTACAAATCATATACATTATTTAAACAGTGGAATAGAGTGAGGGGGGGGGGTTGGGGGGGGGGGTGTGGGGGGGTGGGGTAGGGGGGGGGGGGGGGTAATGGAATAGACACTCTAAGGTGTTGAGATCTTATTTTCTAAATGACGTTGGATGGCATATTGCATGAAATTAGTTATGTTAGTTTTAGCAAATTCATATGAATGAGTGATATTAGGAGTATTTCTCATAGGCATAACTGCAGTGGCTTCTGTTGTTACTCTCACAACACTGTCTCCAGAACAGGTTCCTAAGCAACCCATTAGAAAGTGTTGGGAAGCTGGGTTGATATATTCACATCATTTTGCAATCTAATATGATAAATAAATTATATAAGGTGATAATTATGAATGTTCATCTATCATAGCTCCTAATTTAAGCATATGTGTGTGCAGTGGCCATAGATAGTCCTAAAAACATTGTTTGAATCATTTTGAACGCTACTCTGGTTGCAAAAGTATTAGTTCAACAATTTGCCACTAGGTGCCGCCAGCAACAACACATGTACCAATGTGGAGGCACACAAACGGCACCTAGCGGAAAACATGGGAACTGGAACCTGACTAGCTGCCGCACAACACATACCATTTTTTTTTTTTTTTTTTTTTTTTGGTAAGGTATTTATTCATCTGAATATGACATTTGTCAGCGCCGAAGCACTGGTCTTCCGGCCATCTTACTATTGGAATTGACATTCTAAACAATCTAAGTTTGATCAGTGCTGTATTAGTCACAGCACCGATACTGAAGAATTAAGGGAGTGGCTCCTGCTGTATAATGTACAGCACCAGTCACTGCGGTTCATTCAAAAATGGGGAGCAACACCGAGTAGAAGATGTATGCCCAGGGCAGCTCAAACAATCGTTGTGGGTTACATGTTTTCTCTTATAAAACAAACAAAGTTTATAGTTAACAAGACATTTTGTCTGTCTTATATAATGTTCAATGTGTTTAAACAGATTGATAGTTGTGTAGGATGTTCGGTGTGTTGATGGTTTGTTCATGATGGTTAAGGGTGGTGGCAGGGGAGGGGGGCCCACCGGGATGGGTGGTAGGGGGGGGAAACCCACAGGAGAGCAAGCGAGGATACGGGGGGGGGCAGGAGATCAGGGCTTTGCTAGTAATTACTGCAGTGGTCGTTCAAGGGCCTGAATAACCAGGTGGGCTCTATATGCATTTTTGAAGGCAAGTATTGTTTCTGTTTCTCTGACTCTAATAGGGAGGTCATTCCACATGACACTACCTTTGTAGATAGGTGCTCCGATATATTTATTTGTTGAAGGGTGTGGTACATTGAGCAGAGTGGAGGCTCCTCTTCTTGTTATTCTATTTGTGTGGTCAATGAATTTTTCATCTTTTGCACGTTTGTGCATTAGTGCCATCAGGTGTAGGTCCCTTCGCTCTGAGAGAGTATCCAGTTTTGCTTTCTTGTGCAGTTCAGCCACACTGAGTATCTTGCCTTGGTAAACTGTTCTTAGCGCCCGGTTCTGAATTCTTTGCAGTTTGATCTTTTGTTGTTTTGTTAAGAGTTCATATATGATGTCATTGTAATCTATAACAGGCAATATTGTAGTCTTGTACAGGAGCAGTGCAGTGTTTTCACTTATGAATTTCCTTAATTTCCTAAAAGTTGTCATTTTTAGTGCCAGTGTTTGATTCAGTCTTGCCAATTGTCGGTTCCCATTTAGAGTGGAGTCAAGAGTTGTGCCCAGGTATTTGTAGGAGTCCACTTCACGAAGTAAGTTTCCACCCATTTGTAGTTGGATTTGGGGGGCGCTTGTTTTTCTCATTTTCGTCCCATAGATCACATACTCTGTCTTGGCACTATTTACTGTTAGTTTATTTTCATGGCACCATGTATTCACCTTATCTAGCACCATGTCTGTCTGGGCTGCAGCTGCCACAATATCTCTATTGTGTACTGTGAGTGCTGCATCATCAGCAAATAATGTAAATGTTGCTCTTTCAGACACTAGTGGTAGGTCATTAATAAAGATTAGGAATAGCAGGGGTCCTAGGGTGGAGCCCTGTGGCACCCCGGTCTTGACCCTACGGGTGGTGGACTCATTGTTGTTTAGTTTTGTGCACTGCATCCTGTTCTTGAGATAATTTGTGAAGAAATTACATGCTTTGTTGCCTAATCCAGCTCTTGCTACTTTCTGCATCAGGATCTCGTGGTCAATTGTATCAAATGCCTTCTTGAAATCAAGGAAGACAGTGATTGTTAGTTCACCTTTATCCATGTTGCCCAAAAGTTCATCCAGTAGAGATGCCAGAGCCCCTGTTGTGGATTTGTTTTTCCTAAATCCATTTTGCTGGTAGGTCAGGTAGTTGGATGATTCAAGGAATGCTTTAACTTGGTCATGTATAATCTGTTCAATAATTTTTCCTGGAAGTGGCAGGATTGAAATTGGTCGCAGTTCACTGCAGTATCTTGGATTATTGGTCTTGGGGATTGGGGTGACTGTGGCTACCTTCCATGCATCGGGGAAGATGCCTGTTTTAATTATTAAGTTGTACATATGTGTGAATTCCCTAATTAATGAAGCTATCGCCATCTTTATCAGGGCAGTACTGATGTATTTTATACCAGACGATTCATAGGATGATATTTGATTTGTTCTGTCTAGGATTTCATCACAAGATGTTTCTTGGAGATCATAATTGTGGTTATTTAGTTTGGCTTGGTAACATTTTTGTTGTGCTGTTCCTTGGTTAAATTTACTGGCTAACCTTTCTCCTATCTCGATGAAATAGTTATTGATTTCCTCTGTAAGTAGGTTATCAGGTATCACATTGCCAGATTCTTCATTGGAAAGGCTATTAATTTTGGTCTGGTTTTCTGGTTCAATCTGTTTGAGTACATGCCAGCATTTTTTGGCATTGTTTCGATGTTTGTTTCACCGCCAATTTAGCTTTAATAGAATGTAACAGTAGGTCTTTAAGGCCAGCTATAGTGAAAACTCTCCAACTCACTGACAACACATATCATTATTTTTCAATTGATTTTAGACATTTATTTAAAGCTGCATAGTCCGATGAAGCATCAAATTTTCAAAACCAAAAAAATTATTTAGATTTGATTCTACGTATTCAACTTACATACTAATGTACTTACTGAGCATCCATTGCCATATAGAATGGAATACTGGGTCAATTTAATAGAACCTATTACTGTAGAAACCTATGGTGTCAGAGTTTTGGCATGCTTGCCAAAAACTAATTTTACATGTTAATACTTCAAATATCTCAAAGTTAGCCATTTTAAATCAAAATTACTTAAAGCTAAAATAAGGTATGTAATAACAATCAGTTTAATATATTCATCTCAGAAAAGTGACAGAAACTCAAAACCACCGGATTGTGCAACTTTAACTGTTGAATAAGGTAGGGTGCATTTGGTTGGTATCCTCCTCAGGGGTGAACTTTATCTTGTTTTTTGTAGATTAGTTGATTTAAGGCCCTGTCACATTACGGCGTATGGTGGGAGCGTATGGCGGCGTAGCGGCATTACGTCATATACGTCGGCATACGCCGCATACGCTACTCATACGCTACTCATACGCCGCCAGTGCCGCAACATGCCGGCGTATGTGAAGCGTATGAGGCATACGCCGCCATACGCTTTCATAAATTCGTCCGTCCAATTTTTTTTGTGCATGCTCAAAAAAACACGACCTATGAGGGCGTATGGCCCATAATGTCAAAAAATGTCACAGCACGCTCCCATACGCTCCCATACGCTCCTCATACGCTCCTCGTACGCTCCTCATAGGTCCCCCATACGCTCAAACACACCCGAAAGTGGCACCAGCACGGCGTACGTAGGTTTTCAATACGCTCCCGCCATACGCCGTAATGTGACAGCCCCTTAAGCAGGGGACATTTCAATCATGGACAATTGGTCTTCCTCATTCAACTGCTCCTTGCCCTATCCTAGTAATGCCGAGTGCCAGTTTAAGTAGCGATAAGTATAAATTTCTAAGTCATTGGTTTGACTCGGCCACGGTTAGTACCCAGGGGTTCGAATCCCACGACCTACCAGGGCCTGTATGCAGGAGTCGGTGGTAGCGGCTTTTGGTGTTAGCGCATATCACCGTGTAGCTATTACCGACGTCATGAACTGTGTCAAGTGGTATGCAGGAGCGCGTAACACTTACATTATAGCTAAACGTGAAGTTATTTATAGATTTGGGAAATCCCTCAAGTCGACAATATGAATAATGCCGCCAATGCGGCGGTGGCGTTAATATCGGTTCGAATTTAGGGTTAAATTGATCAAATTTCACTTATTGCATATTTAATTCTGTCAAATATGATAGCATTGAATAGATTTGGGCCTAATAAATTGCCGCCGGCCGCCGCATCGACGTCGCTTTCCATACTGGCGGATGAAGGCGACGTCGATGCGGCGGCGGCAATTTGTTTACTTTACGTTCGTCGATTCGAAAATATAAATATTAATAACGCTGCCGTTGCGGCAGCAGTGTTAATATTGCTTCGAATTTAGGGTTAATTTCATGAAATTTCACTTATTGCGTATGTAATTCTGTTAAATGCGACAGCATTGAATAGATTTGGGCCTAATGAACTGTCGCGTACAGCACTATATCTCCAATTTTTCAGGGGTAACGTAACACCGGTTAAGCTTTTGGTGTTAGGCATATCACCGACTCGTGCATACCACTTTTCGACGCTACCCGGGTGATTCCCGCCTACCACCGTTTTGGCTCACTACCACCGACTCCTGCATACGGCCCCAGAACAGGAGGCAGACGATCAACTCATTCGGCCATCGCGTCTGTATCTTCCTGGCTGTACACCCAAATGAATCTCTACAAACTACCAACAGCTAACTAACAAATGTAGCTAACCAATGTAACAGTTGAACAAATAACATCAAGATAAACTACAAGTTAGAAAATTACATATTATGCATATAGAAATGTGCTGTGGGGTATAATTAAACATGCATGAGATAACCAAGGTGCTGGATGGTCCGGTGGTTCAAAGACCCTATAATATTAAGACGGCTCACTCAGCCTGTACTGTGTAATCAAAATGATCAAACCCACCACTTGGTGCGCTGGCTGTTCTCTTGGTTAAACAGGTGCTATATTATATGTATGAATGTATATATGAATGTGAAAGATGTGTGATGATGGCAATGATGCTGATGATGATGTGTATTTGTTCATAGCAATTTCATATTGATGTGTATTCATACTTACCTATCTCATGTATAATATAATTGTATGTGTCTACATGTGAAACACCAACCAGCAGCTGGGCTGATCAAACCCACCACAAGGTGGCACTGCAAAATTTACATTACCATGTGAGAGATAGGGAGTGAGCCATCTTAGTATTGTAGGGTCTTTGGGTGGTTCCATAGTTCCATAGAGATACACAATGTTTAAGTATTTATGTGTATAGTATTATAAATGGCATTATCTCGTCTCTAGTTACTACTGTTACCTCTAACCTTCTGCAACCATTCTGGTGTCTACATGTTTGTATTTTGTTACTGGAGGTTGGTGTGTGGAGGGCTGGAGGTCTGCTTCCAACGGTCTGTCCAAACAGGTCCTTACTCACCTCATTCCCTCAACATATGAGTGTCTGTTGTCCTTCTGCATCTAAATACCCGACTAAGATCGAATATCGCTACTCCGGGGGAGATGACTTCACCTCATTACACTACACCTACCTGTGTATGCGGTATTTCACCTGGGGAGGTGAGTGCACCTCACTACACTACATATACCTGTGTAGGTGGTATTTCACCTGGGGAGGTGAGTGCACCTCACTATACTCCACCTACCTCTGTATCTGTTATTTCACCTGGGGAGGTGAGTGGACCTCACTATACCATATATACCTGTGTATGTGGTATTTCACCTGTGAAGGTCAGCGCACCTCAATACACTACATCTACCCGTGTATGTGGTATTTCACCTGCGGAGGTTAGTGCACCTCATGACACTACATCTACGCGTGTATGTGGTAATTCACCTGGGTAGGTTAGTGTACCTCACTACACTACACCTACCTGTGTATGTGGCATTACACCTGAGAATGTCAGTACATCTCACTACACTACACCTACCTGTGTATGTGGCATTTCACATGGGGAGGTGAGTGCACCTCACTACACTACACCTACCTGTGTATGTGGAATTTCACCTGGGGAGGCGAGTGCACCTCACTACACTACACCTACCTGTGTATGTGGCATTTCACCTGCGGAGGTGAGTGCACCTCACTACACTACACCTACCTGTATATGTGACATTTCACCTGGGGAGGTGAGTGCACCTCACTACACTACACCTACCTGTATATGTGACATTTCACCTGGGGAGGTGAGTGCACCTCACTACATCACACCTACCTGTGTATGTGGCATTTCACCTGGGAAGGTGAGTGCACCTCACTACACTACACCCACCTGTGTATGTGGCATTTCACCTGGGGAGTTGAGTGCACCTCAGTACACTACATCTACCCGTGTATGTGGTATTTCACCTGGGGAGGTGAGTGCACCTCAGTACGCTACATCTACCCGTGTATGTGGTATTTCACCTGGGGAGGTGAGTGCACCTCAGTACGCTACATCTACCCGTGTATATGGTATTTCACCTGGGGAGGTGAGTGCACCTCACGACGCTACATCTACCTGTGTATGTGGTATTTAGGTGAGTGCACCTCATGACGCTACACCTACCTGTGTATGTGGTATTTCACCTGGGGAGGTGAGTGCACCTCACTACACTACACCTACCTGTGGAGGTGAATGCGCCTAGCTACAGTTGCATTGAGGGAAAAGTAGGCCTGCTACAATTTACAAACCGTCTTACCTGCTGTCTTTAAAGGCTCTTTTTTATATTTCGCTAGATTAATGAAAAGAGAGAAGAAAACCTGGGTATACCTTGCTGAAGTAAGGCTTAAAGGTACATGATGAGGTAACTAGCATAGAAATATATAATTGCCAGCCATATTAAAATTGTTAATTTAATAGCAGTTCTAGATAAAGCTGAGGGAGGTCATTGTTAAAATAAACCTACACGTATACAAATTATAGTGAAGGCTGGATTTTGGACGGTTACCAATCTACAAACAGTTACAAGCCATAAACAAGAAGCAATAAAACTTAAATTGTTACTAAAATACAAATCAAAAGATTTAAATCAATTGGATTAGAGCTGCCCAGCGGTGAAAACAAGTGAAGAGTTCTGGCGCAAAACCATGTAAATGGCAATCCAAAATGGAGATAAACATTGGAACCAAACCTTCAAAAAGGGTTTTTTTAAATTTCTACTCATGTGTTCATTGCTCCATAACCATGTGATCATATTAAAAAGTGGAATTAATGAGCTTTAAAATTATTTTCAGGTAACAATCTTTTATTTAAACTACATTTTTGGATCAGCGCTTACGTGCTTGTGCGCCTGAACTCTTCAAGCGTTAACACACTTATCCGTTATGAGCAGGATAAATAAATTCATCACACACACAAAGAATGCCCATAATGAGTTATTTAACACAAATATAAACTTCTTATTCATACTGTAGTAGTCCAGACATGAGCTCGACTACCGTACGGTGGCAGAAAGGACTGCTCCGTCATCGTCACAGTTTACAGCGGTAGGTGGCAGTATGGTAGGGCTGCCATCTACTACGTGCGGCTGGCGTAACCTCCCTCCGAGGAAGTTGACGCGTGACCTGGCAGGGCAGAGGTGCGTCACTTGATCATGGATGCCGCAGTGAGCAGAGATTAAAGAGCACTAAGAAGCTTCTCCTGCTTGCTTGGGGGTTCTACCCTGTGAGGGTCAAGTTCTGGGCAGCCAACAAAGGGGCCCCAACACAATACTAATATTTGGTAAAAAGTGTCGCACCAGAAAATGAACTTAATCGTTGGAAGCCTGACATGGTTTCATAACATCAAAGACCCTATCATACTAAGACGGCTCATTCAGCCTGTACTGTGTAATCAAAATGATCAAACCCAGCACCTGGTGCGCTGGCTGTTCTCTTGGTTAAACAGTTGGTATATTATATGTATAAATGTATATATGAATGTGAAAGATGTGTCATGATGGCGATGATGATGATGATGCTGATGATGATGTGTATTTGTTCATAGCAATTTCATATTGATGTGTATTCATACTGACCTATCTCATGTATAATATAATTGTATGTGTTTACATGTGAAACACCAACCAGCAGCCGGGCTGATCAAACCCACCACAAGGTGGCACTGCAAAATTTACATTGTCCATGTTGCCGGA
>CM059202.1:41230472-41386021 GCA_030323885.1 Branchipolynoe longqiensis
CTTTTCTCATCAGCAGTTAACAAAGTTCTAGAAATTTCCTCCTTTATCTCATTCCATGACCTAGCACCTTTAACTGTGAAAGCAGTGAATAACCTTTCATGCAGTGTGCCCGTTGCATTTGAAAGTGCAAACCGAATTATATCTAGGTCAGAAACATCAGCAAGAACACCAATCCTCTCAATAAGATCTACCCACTCTCTCAATGCACCTCTGTCAGTACCGTCCAGCATAGGCACAGACTTTCCATATGCTTTTAGAGCTCTTATCTTGGCTTCACTGCTCTTATGTTCTAAACTAGCTAACTCACGTTTTTCTCTACGTTCTTCTCTTTCATAGTCAATTTCAGCACGTTCAGTAACCTCCAGTACCCTTTCTTCATTTTTTTCAGTTAGGTTCTCTATGCTATCTGCCATAAACTTAGTCCATGCTTCTAATCTATCACAATCATCACTCAAAATTCCCAAATCTACTTGGTTCTGTAACCACAATCCAAATTGTTCACGTAAAGCATCCTCCTTTAATCGTGTTCTAGGCATTGTGAATGTGTAGTGTGTATTGTGTAGTACAAGTGTATTTAAATACAATATATTTAATAATATATTAACCTACCACAAGTCAAATATATTTAAATACGATATATCAACCTACCACAAGTCAAATGTATTCAAATACGATATATCAACCTACCACAAGTTAAATGTCTTTACATACAATACACAATATATCAACTTACCACAAGTCAAATATATTTTAATACAACATGTTAACCTACCAGAAGTTAAGTATTTTTTTTTTCACGCTATTGAAATCCTCCTTGTAGCGGGTCAATGGGAAATTTAGTGTGTTGCGTAAAGCGCGGTAGAAACAAAGTCAAAGAATTGTATCCAACCGATAGAATTTACCTGTAACGTAGTAGAAAAGTGAAAAGTCTCTCCGTATGTATTAATACGCTCCTATTTACTCCAAGGTTAAAGAAAATTACCGAAAGTAGTCCGAAAATGAAACAATTCTTGCGGCGACACGAGGCTTCAGACAGACGATAAAACTGTAATATTACAGTAATATCAACGTCCAAGACTAATGTAACCCTTAAGAAAAGACACTTTCGTCGGAAATTCGTCGACAAAGTAATTTACTTCAATTTAATCCTTGCAAAAAGTAAAAAGAATAGAGAATCAAATAGAAGAAAACAACGTATCCACTCCAACCAACCCACCAGTCGCAGTCTATGTCAAGTCCTTAAATCTCTCAACCTCAAGAAATTTAGAATTTAAAATAGCATATCAAATTAAATGAAATAAAAATACTACAAATATAATATAGTTTCTATTAAATAATTCTAGTACTACTCCTAACGTCAAAAATGAAACTACACGTGTATTGAAGTCACACCACGTGCGTTCAAGTCACTCACGTGCGTTCAAAAATAACAGTAGTCAGCTAACAATTAAGTAAAGAAATATAAATGTGTATTATAAAACAAATAAAAAGAAAATGCTACTGAAACATACCGAAACTATTCAACAAACCCTCTATAGTCAGTACTAACCAATCTCGGTAGTTTCTCAAGTCGTGGTCGCCATTTTGTAAACGTGCCGGCTGGTGGTGTGGGTGGTGTGAATAGGTCAAGTGAAAACACTACAGGTAATAAAGGAAAACAGGGTAAGAAGGAAAAGTAAGAGAGTGAGACTCTCTGGTTTATTGCTTATATAGGTTCTCAAGATTCAAGATGGCCGTTGTCACATGATCCTATTCATCAATCACAGTACAATGCAGTGGTCACATGACTCACTCCTCCAATCAGAGTACAATGCAGTGGTCAATGATCATAACAATACCATGTGGGGGGGGAGGGGGCATGTGAGGTGACTCTTCCAAAGACTGTTCTTAGTCAAACTCGGAAGTGACACTCCCTCTCAAAGACTATTCAATATACAAGTTCTATACCTAATGAATAATAGTTTACCAAGTTCACACATCCTCTATATGTCTTTGGGTTTTTATAATTTAACATTTCATTATATAGACAGTTTGTAATTTATTATAGTAACTTCACCTCGGTTCACATGTATTATATCGGACAATTTTACAAGCGGTCAGACACCTAGTGGTAACGAAATGAAGTATCTTTCACGCAGGTGGTGCCATCGGGCGTGAAGATTTGCAACTAGAAAAGATGACGACCGTCTGACCTCTGTTGTCCGATGCTGCCACCTAGAGATATTATGTTAGAACCCTGAAGATCAATGATGGCACCACCTAGTGCCTATGGCGGTAAGCAAAAAGTGCAGCCGAAACAAACCTTAAGGAAAACCATGGTTATTACTGCATAACTACATGCAGTAGAAGAAAAGTCGATGCAGTAGAAGAAAAGTCTATTCCATGATTTCCAGACAGCAAAAATACATTCGGGATTTTGTTGCATCCTACATAAATGTTGTATTGTCACAACTATATCAATGCATTGGTAACGTAATGCAACGTAAGTGGAGAAATATAGAAGAAAAAAAAGAATAAATAAATAAATGCAGAAATTAATAAATGCCTGTAACTACTGAGTTGTCACTCTCCTGCACTACCGAACGACCTATGCAGGCTCAGTCAATCGGTCCCACAGAGTAAGGGGCCTCTTTTGATAGCTTTGGACGAATGTGTGGGTTTATGTAGGCTCAGTCTTTTCATATGTCAGGCTTTTGGACAAACATGGGGGTTTATGTAGGCTCAGTCTTTACATAGGTCAAGCTTGGACAAACGTGTGGTGTCAGGCCCCTCCTGACAAGAACAACATATATTTATGGAAAAACGGCACAGAATGCCCTTCGACGGAGTGAGCCACATAAAAAAAAGTGTCATACCACGAAGTGAGTCATATGTGCAAAAAGGCAGCGAGTCACTCGCTGACCATTCTTACGGACCATTTCCGGTCGATAGGAAGCAATTTCAAGGATTGCCACAAATTCCAGACTTCATATTATCCATGGCTGAAGCCATGCATTTGGAACATGTGAAGGACAAGTTGAAAATCGCAGAATTTCCTTTCGAATTTTGTGATATCTTTGCAAAGCCGGATGCTAAGTTGGGTTGGACTGATGTGGTACAACACCATATTGACATTGGTGACAATGCCCCATTTAGGATACCGTATCGCAGATTAATGGATTCTAAGAAGCAAACCCTGGAGGACAAGGTGGCAAAGATGCTCGCTTCTGGAATTATTACGGACAGCCAGAGTCCCTACAGTTCGCCAGTTCACCTGGTTACGAAGAAAGACGGAACGTGGCGATTCTGCATAGATTACCATAAATTAAATGCTATGACGCGCAAAAACGCGTACCCGTTGCCAAAGCTCCTCTGGTTGTAATAAGCGGGAGCCCATGAATGTTGACTCCTATGCTACCTATCGCTTTACGAGTGAGGAACAGGCCATTATCCGATCTAACCCCGCGATTCGCCGGGCTGTGATGGAGGCCTCGAATAATAAACCCGGGGATTGGCACCTCGGCTGTTAGTCGGTCTATGCATTTGCGGGACCGCAATATTAGTGTACAAGAACAGTACCAGCCCGCGAGGGTACGTGCTGTGGAGGTGCCTCCCTTTGATGGTATCCACCAAGAGTGGGATACCTGGTGGGAGAAGTTCAGTAAGGCGATGTCAGTCAACCGGTGGAATGAAACCACCGCGCTGACACGCCTATTACATTTACTGCAAGACGGCCCCGGCCAACTAGCAGTAGACAGGTGGGAGCAGGACGACTGCTCCACCTTAGATGAGCTGGTCGAAGCTTTGGCTTGGCAGTTTAAAGGGTTAGACCCTCTGTCTAAATGGGAATTCTTTGAGAAGCGATTCCAAAGGCCTTCCGACTCCGCAAATTCCATTTATTATGGTATGCTGCTCGAGTCTGAGGCCAAAAAAGCCGGCTTAGGATACGGCATGTCGCGAGATCTAATAGCTCGCAAAACTGTTGCCGTGTTCATCAATGGTCTTCGGGACCGTGAAGAATGCGACATGATTGTTAAACAATGGTCCCCTGGTAGACATACCATGGAGGATATATATCAAATGCTGCGGGACGATGCTGCGAAAGCACGCATTATCCCAGCTCGACGGGGGTGGCTGGTATCACCAGCGCCATATCTGAGCCTGACTATGGTGACCAAAACACGGGCATAAGCGCGTTTCATGGTCAGGGTGCTAGGCCCAATAATGATCGCGTTGCTAATTATCCTGGAAAAGGGGACTGGCATGGCAAACGCCAACAATTCCATTCTGGGTACCAGGGAAGGTCCTCCGGGCCTTTCCAAAGGAATCCCAATAATAGCTGTAAAACGGCTCCACTACAGCCAAACGTTGCACCGTCCACCTCCTACAAGGGTAAGACGGTTACCCCTAAAGGACGTTCGGTGGTGGCCGCACCGGCAACACCACCAGCTGACAAACCGGTGGATCTATCCCTGGTCTCAATTACGGATGCCATTCGCCTGGAAGAGGACATGGCAGTTTGCGAGGCGCCGCTTCCGTCGGAGCCCGCAACTTACCAGGCACCGGTATCAGTGGACCATGCTAGTGCAACCGCCTCCAAAGGAGCCGGCTAGTTATGTGGCGCCGCCTTCTCAGGACCACTTTAGGTACGTAGCACCGCCTCTACCAGGGCCGGATATTTGCCCACCACCGCCTCCACAGGAGCCGGCGATGGTTGAAGCGCCACATCAAGAGGTGCTTTCATGTAATGACGACATTCCACCAGCGGTGGGTGTCGCCGCTTTGGAGGTAAGTCTTCAAGACACCCTCCTTACATCTAGCACCCAGAGGAGGCCCCCATCCCGGGAGGGCTCCACTCTTTCTAGCGGAAATTTTCCAAGACCAAAACAGTCTGCATGCACTTCTTCTGCCTGCTGCGTAGAATGCATGCGGAACCGGACCTGACCCTGGATGGGGATCCCATTAAAGTTGTTGAGAAAACCAAAGTTCTGGGCCTCATTCTCGACGCAAAACTGTCTTTTGTGCCATATATAAAGTACCTGAAAACAAGATGCCCGAAAGCGCTGGATATTCTGAGGGTGCTGTCCAGCTCAGAGTGGGGAGCGGACAGAGATGTTCTGCTCTCCGTGCACAGAACCTTGGTTCGTTCACGAGTGGATTACGGCAGCATAGTATACGGTTCCGCAAGGAAATCCTATATTGGGCTGCTAGACACGATCCACCACCATGGACTGCGCCTGGCCCTTGGGGCCTTCCGCACCTCACCAGTTCAGAGCCTTTATGTCGAAGCCAATGAACCATCACTTAACAACAGGAGAATCAAACTGGCCATGCAATATGTAGTCAAGATAAAAACTAATGCATTGAATCCTGCACACAATTGTCTATTCGAGCAACATGACAAATCCAGGTATGAAGCCAGGCCAAATTACATCCGGCCACTGAGGCTCCGAATGAAACCTCATTTGGAGGCCTTGGGCATGGATTTGGATGTGTTGGAGGATGCCAAAGTCCCAGAACATCCCCCGTGGTCGTTGAGAAAGCCATCGGTTATCCTCCGACTCACGGAACTGAGGAAGTCTGGGACACATCCACTCGAGTACCAAGGACTGCATGCAGAGATTCAAGGCCAGTTTGCAGACCACCTCTCCATATACACTGATGGTTCGAAAGACCAAAGCCGGGTAGCTGCTGCGCCGACGGGAAAAATTTGGTGTACGTTTACCCGATCAGAGCTTGATTTTCACTGCAGAAGCCCGAGCACTCCTTCTTGCTTTGGAGTGTATCGAGGTATCCAACCACACTAACTATGTTATATACAGTGATTCATTCTCTTGCATCCTGGCTGTTGCTGGACTGAAAACGAATCACCCTATTCTAGCAACGGTCATTTATAAAATGAACCAACTGACAACGGATGGGTATGATATCCACCTGTGCTGGGTGCCTGGCCATGCCGGCATACAAGGAAACAAACAAGCTGATCGGGCTGCAAAGAAGGCCCTGAACTGTGATCTTGAACCGTGTCTGATCCCTCACTCTGATCTGAAACCACTAATAGCCACCCACATAAAATCCAAATGGCAACATGAGTGGGATGAAAACATTAATAAACTTAAAGAAATTGAACCATCTGTGGGAAAGCCACCACAGACTCATGCGGGAGGTCGGCGGGACCAAGTGGTCCTTAGCCGCTGCCGTATTGGCCACTCGTGGCTTACACATGCTTTTCTGCTCAAGGGGGAACCTCCCCCTGAATGTATTGGGTGTCAGTCCCCACTGACACTCAAACACATTTTACTAAGTTGCATTGATTTCTTGGCCCTGTGCCAACGGTTCTACACTGCAGACAGTATGCATGACCTTTTTACTAAGGTAAAACAGGAAAATATTTTAGCCTTTTTGAGGGCAGCTGGACTGTACCACCTCATATAATTTACTAAATGGATTCAATCAATTATTGATGAAATTTTTCTTTTTCTATGGGAATTTGTTTCCCTTGACCACAAATATATGATTGTGAGCTTTCTAATTTAATTAGTGTCTATTGGCACATAATTGATTGTCTGCTTTTACATGTAAAAGCGATGGTTTGAACAAAAAACAAACATTTCTCGCTGTGAATATGGCCTATCCTGCCGACACGGCGTAAAGCAACCACCAATCAATCAATCAATCAACTTTCTAGCGGTGGGGAATGGGAAGACGCGGAGACGGTGTTCTCAGACGTCACCGTCGTCTCATCCGCCGCCCCTTCCGTTCACAATAACGTGCCGGATTCCTTGGGGGTTTTGGTGGACATTGCGGCTTCCTACCCCATCACGGACTCGGAGAGTGGCCCTAGCCTCCCTAACGAGGATATCCCTCCTCCCTCTGAGTCCGCTGAATAATTAAATAAATATTTTACTTTACCAACGTAAATATTTATTTGATAACAAGTTGCAACTTGTTTAAATTAACACCAGCACTACTACCGTAGTGCTATGAATTAATTTACTTAAAGGCTTTAAGCCTAAGTTACATTGTTAACTTTACATATAAATTTAAAGCACTAAGTACATAGTGCTATAAATTAATTTCTTACTACTTACAGGCTTAGCCACCTAAGTGACTTTGGTAACTACAAGATATAAATTTAAAATTATTTAATCATAAATAATATTTTTTTGGGTGGGGGAATTAATATTGAATTAAAATATAACTAGTCTTATAAAATAGTAAAAAATGTATTATGCGTTCGTTTTAATAACTCAAAATAACTTGATTCTCTGCTCAAAAATAACAAATATATTAATAAAATGTATATTTAGTATTTCATATCCATATATGTTAATCATATTCATGTTCTTTTCATTTACACTAGAACACTACATTAGACCGTGTTCGGGAGCCACAGCGACGTCTCCCACTGAGGCACCCACGGTTTCGCGGGAAGCCGCGACCATCATTCCAGGACCACGTCCAACCCCCAAGACCGAGGCAGAGCCAGAAGCGGGACTGGGATATGTACCCCCGTGAAACCGGCCACCACCATCTTCACTCCAGGGCACCACATCGGGTATTGTTTCTGGGTACATATTCATTTTTGGGTAAATATTTGGGTGGGTCGCCTATTTTACATTTAAATAACACAAATACTTGTTTTCACACTCGCCACCACATAAGACACATTTGGTTGTATGTATATTTTGTAAATATCATGTTGTACATTCATTTCTATATGTTATCCAAGTAATGTTACAGCAGAGAATCAGCTATGGCATGCATTTATTTCGACCATTTTATAAAATGAGTAATATAATTTATTGATTTTGGGATTTCAATATTATAAGGGGACATTAAATTCTAGTAATAAATTCTCTCTGAGGGTATCAGCATGGTAGTAGAAAATTTCATTTAAATTAACCATTCATAAATAATTTAAATGGGGGTCCTTAAACTAAATTAAATCCAAACTAAGCTTTAAACCAGTTTAAGCAAACATAAATTTGTAATCCCTTTCCACATGGCAATTGTCTAGGCGGCCAGGGGATTGCATAATAATAAAAATTGGCTATGTGGAAGAGGTGAGGGTATTTTGAAACCATGTCAAAAATAAAAATAAATAAACATATTCCAAATTTTATTCCAACGGTTAAAGTACTTCTGAAATTAAGAAGTATTCCAAATTTCATCCTAGGAGAGTCAACATCTTCTTACCAAAATCATTTAAAATGTTTAAAGTAGTATATCATAAATAAACCCTCCCCACAACCACCAGACCAACAAATTTAAGGAGTAGTAATATCGCAAACATATCAGAAGTCTAGAGAGATGAAAGTATTGCGAAGATCGGTGAAAGTAGTACAAAGAAATAATAAACCAATTCCTGTGGAAGTAAAAGTAAATTAAAGTTGATTAACATCACACAGCAATTGAATTTCTGGCAACAATAGCTAACCAGTCGAGGAATGTACATATAACATGTAAATATCACATATTATCCTAGAAAAAGTTTGGACACGTTGGTCCACCTGATATAATAAAAGAATTGTAAATCCATTGTTGGCAGTGTACTAAGAACAGCTAGAACTGGTGGTGATGGCACCAAAACACCATTATGTAAATATTCTTCAAAGCAAAGAAATGGCGATGGGCCAGCCCGCTAAATACGGGCTTGCATGTAGTACGGAAATTTTATTAAACTAAAAAAATTACATATCGCAATAACCTTTTCGAACTTAATAGTCAATTAGGCGTGCACGTGAGAATACGGTGCCCAACGAAAAATGCAGCTCGCGTTTTTGGAGCCACCTGCATGTGTGTTGTCCTTCATCTATTAGCAAACGCGAGGTTTTCCGCCATACGTGGGCCCGCAGACTTTCCCACTTAGGGTGAAGCAGTTTCAGAACTAGTTCCCGGGTCGATTGGAGATGGCTAATGCGACGCCCCGCGAATTACTTTTTCGTAATTTAAAAAAAAAAAAAAAAAAAAAGATAAAAACCTGGTGTCGCAGTTTATAACAATTGGGTTTGTACCAATATTTTTGCCCTCTCCCCTGTGCGATTTACAACTATTGCCTCATTGTAGTCATTTTATTTGACGAACTATGGTATGAAATGTGTAACGATAATAGGTAAATGATGTATGTGCAGTTTGCACTAGCCTAGAGGAAATTATACACTGTTTATTATGTTATGTGCCCTGCATCTGTGGTATGTAATCAGGAAGGTATCCCCACACGAGGTTCCTTAATGTAATTTTTTTTATAGGTGTCGACTGTGGTCGATCACGACTCGACTTGGTCGGTAGCCAGGGGTCGACTGGGAATATAGCCAAGTTAAATTACGGACACACAGAAAATTTTGAGGTAGTTATTCAAGGGCCATGGGGGCACCAACTAGTCCGGGTACTATACGGGGGAAGCCGAGAAATAACTAGCTTCATCGAGGGAACTGGCTATGGTTATTTCCTTCCCCTGGGGAAGATGTGAAATAACTGGTTTCAACCCGGGAAATGGCCACATTATTTTCTTCCATTGGTCGCTAGTAGGGAAGGAATAAAAACTTATTATTTTGGTCCGTGACAGTCGTCCGGCTCCGACATGGTCGGCCCGTGAGCTCGACATGGTTTGCGAGAGTACGCATTATAAACAGAGGTTTATAGGTCGTTTAGCGGCCAGGGTTTTCAGGAAATTTTCAGGTCGAACAGAAACTGGGATACATGTAGAACACGTAAAATAATTACACTTGCGGGGGTATGCATTGTTAGGAATGTCACTTTAACATCTTGTAAACAGGATTGCAAATGTCGTTTGGTACGACCTTCACAGGTACTTATATATCACGTAATATTAAATTTCAAGTTAACGTCACATAACACGGCAGATTTAACATTACCTCAGACTGCAGTATAGTCAATTGCCGCGCTGGACAGTTCGACGCTGCCAATATGTATATAATGAAGATAGGTCTATTTATTTAGGGTAGTCCCCCCGTGTCTAAGTAGAGCACTGCACCTGCCAAATGTGCTATTTGTTGTACAGCGTAGATGGCACGGTGGGAACCAACTGTTAGATAGTGGACGGCCCCTTGCACCGAGTTGCAGGGGCGATTGTTAACTTTAAGCCATTAAAAGAGCTCACAGCTCCTTTCCTGTTTTCATTCTGCTTAACTCATAAAAAAAAAAACATGGTGTAAAAAGAAATAAAACAACTGAACACCTATCAGTGAACCAAAACAAAACAAAAAAGAATATATTAAAAAAAAATTAAAATAAACAACAGAGAATATATATATAATACAACTTGGTTTAAATAAATAAATTAAAAAAAAAATAATGGAATATTTAATGATGATCAGTATGCCCTCGTAGGGCGGAATACACGCTGAATTTATTCCATTATAAAAAAAATTGTCTTTGGGCTCTTATAGATATGTCAGTACTTTTAACCATAATATATATCGGTAACATTTTTCATTAATTTAGGCATAAAAGTATTTTATTGGTAATATCTTCTGTGACTCTTCTAAGCTAAATGACGAATCTTTACATCTTAACATAGAGATATTGATAATGGTTCTTTTATCTCTTCAAAGTTCTACTATGTATTTAATGTTTGACCAGGTTCCTGGTCTCTTTGTTTCAGCGATACACACAACGAGAAGTCAGGTAAGCATCTTGCCTCCTGCACTGCTAGCAGGACGTGGGACTATTTCACGGGGAATTTAACTGTTGTTGTGCTGCAACCGTAGACCGTTGTAGTCGCGCCCACTTTGCCTTTGTTAGACGAACATCAATTCTTGTTGTTCATCTGGGGGAGCAGTGAAGTGGGCGAGACTATTCGCCTTGTGACATTTGCGAGCGTGCGCCGATTAACCCGCATTTGGAAATGCGGGGTACTCGCCATGGCAGACTCGCGAATGCCAACATTTGCGAGGCACCGGGTTTCCGGCCGTAAAGCGTTGCTGGGAGATGCCAATTGTGACTCTCCTGGCAACGATAGAAGGTTTTGATGTTTGGACAAAGACTGATCAGACGTATTCAATGACGCTCTGATATTTTAGCCGAGTTTTATGCCTTTATTGTCGAAATTCTAAACTTGTTTTAACTAAATAATATGGGAGGGGATTGAAGAATACATCAATGACATGTGCTACGAACGAATGTTAGTTTGGTTAAGAATAAAAAGCTGTGAGCTCTTGGAAAAGTAAATTGGAACGTTCCTTGCATTCGTTACTATTCTCCAGACTTCTATAGATTAACCGCTATGGTCAAACTTAACATTGGATTGCTTTATATATAATTAAGGGGCTTAAGCCTAATAGGCCTTATGCAGCTACTTAACCCATCTGTGGGAAGATTATACCAGACATATTAACAGAATTAACGTAGAGATCTTTTGGCTAAAATATGACAGTAACTTAGCCTGATTATCAGTGACAGTGGCAGTAACACTAGCGCATCTGCTTAGTTCGGGATCAATCTAAGCATATTAAATACACCGTAAGGCGGGTAGACCAGCCAGTTAGTTGAAATAACTAAGTAATTGCTTTAGGCCGATAAATGCGAGAGGGGACAAAATCCGTATTTAGACGATACTCTGGCTGGTTGCCCGTAGCCCAGGAATGACACCGACGGACACGGACTACCTGCAGACGGGACGGGAGGCAGCAGCGGCCCACGGCTGGCCCAGGAAATTCACATGGAAATAATTATATAAATTAACACGAAGGCTCGCCTTAAGCGGGGGTGGAATAGCCCGACGGTTAAATATGCATACTTAACTTAAACACAAGTCCTTGCAAATGTCCAAGCACACTATGGCACTGAAGTCCTTCAACTGTCTGGCCGTAATGCCTCACATCATAAATTGTCCATAACATATCAAAGAACAAAACACAGCTGAAAATACAACTTAATCATCCATGCACATGTTATACGTGTACACACCCAATCCACACTGAACTACTACAGGTCTAACCTGCTCGCCGGCCTAATTAGCCGACCTGACCTACTTAGATTAGCCGCACTGCTTACATTCGGCAATGACGCTGACCTAGTTTGCATCTGCCCGACCAGTTTGGGCCGCCCCCCCACAGGCGCCCTGATAAGCTGCACCCGGTTCCGATGCAACATATTACCTGACTTGTTCAAAATTTGATATTCCGTCCCAAAATAACCCCTTTTTTCCATTCCCCAGCATGATTCTTGTAATTTATTTTATTCTCTTTGGGGGACACCGACAGGCCACACGCTTCCCATCAAGTGCCCCACAGGTATGGGGGAAGTTCCAACTCTCCAAGAAGTTGTCGGAGATGGCATGCCATCCCTCCGGGGTGGTGGGGCAGGTCGTCACCTCGTCGATGTACTCTGCAATGATGGCCTTGCACACCTCTCTCACGATTAAATATTGGGTGTTGTGTGGCACCCTCCACCCAAACTTCATGGAAGCGTACTTATTGCCCGATGCTAGATGAAACAGAGTGAGGGCAAGCTTCAGGTCAGTCCAGGTTCGAGCAGCTTCCTGTAGGTAGTGTAACTTTTGGTGATCCGCGGACCCACTCTGGCTAGCATCTCATCGAACATCTGGGGAGGCATCTGCATGAAGTTGACAAAGGAAGCTGTGTCCTCGTTGCGGACTTCCACCAGAAGCTGGTCATACAAGCCAAACTCATGCCGCCTCCCGATCTACTGCCGCACCCACAATCGATTCGGCGGAGATTTTTTACTTCTCCTTCTAGCCTCAATATAGTTCAGTAACAACACGTTTGTCTCACGGTGAACTCTGAGAATGACCAGTTGGTAGTCAGTCCTGTATGGCTCACTCAGGCACATGTGTCAGCTGCGAAGAGCTGAGCTGTTCTGCTGACAGGAGGACATCGTAGGTCTTTATATACTCGAAGGCAACACATTCACACCACGTTCACAACACGTTCGACAACGTTCGAAGGACGTCACAGATGTTATGCGCACGCTAGACGTTTGTCAACGATGTCAACTACGTCAGGACACGTTTGCGAAACCTTTGAGCTACGTTAGGCATGCGTCACAGACATGTTTGACCTACATTGCGATATGTTAACCCCACATTGTCTTAGCATGATCCGCACATTCCCTCCGCCTGTGCGTCACTCTGATGTAAGGCAACGTTGATTTAACGTAGCCGACGCAGCTCTATCGCACGCATAACGTCGGCGTAATGGGAGCGTAACATCAATCCAACGCAACTGCATCACGTCAAGCTATGTCAAAAGTTTTGGGCATGTCCAAAACTTTAACGGGCGCTCCAGTAACTCGAAGATCTCGACATCGGCCTAATGTAAGCGTGACGTAACCCAGCGTACCTCAACGTAATGACCAAAATTCACCTACGTCGGCTCACGTTATCTCATTATGTCATAGTGTGACATGCCTATTACCTTGCACTCTGCTCTGATAATACTTGTGTAACTAGTTACACAACACGAAACAAAGGCCAGGGGACCAGGCAAGCATGACCACAGTGGCGACCTCTGTTGAAACAAAGGCCAGGGAACCAGGGTAGCATGACCACACTGGCGACCTCTGTTGAATGGCCAGGGTACCAGGCTATCCTCATCCCAGCTCAGTAGTCTAGAATCAAACTCAGTGTGTGTGGCGGTTTAACTAATTGGTGTTTGATTTATATTAGCAAAAGTGGAGTATTTGTGGCGGTACAATGGATTATTAACATAGGTTTCAGCCCATCACTTAAACGATAGATAGTACACATTATAATAAACTAGCCAAAGATGCACTGGTGGCGGCACCTGTGGGGTAGAAGGCTAGAGTACCCGGACAGCGTCAACTTGAGCAGAGAGCGTGTTTATATACACGCTCTCTGACATGAGCCAGCTTCTGTCCCGGTGTTGCAGTTTCCGCGGCACACCAGTTTGCGAGGGACACATCTCTTCTGAGCATGCGTCAAAATCGAACAGCATCGTCACTAACCTCATAAATTTAATATAATGTTTTAGGTAAAGACGTTTTTTACATGTGTACCAAGCGATTTGTTTCTAGGTGGTGTGGTTTTAGAGATATTTAACTTTTCTGTATTTTCTGTATGAAGATTGCTCACCGCCATTGATAATGCCTTGAGTTTCATGGTATGCCCAGTGCAAAACATTAGTTTAATTCAAAATTAATAGAAAACAAGAACCCTAACCGTATAAATTTAATATAGACTTTATGGTAAAGATGTTTTCTATATGTGTACCAAGCGATTTGTTTCTAGGTGGTGTAATTTGAGACATATTTGACCTTTCCTGTATGAAGATTTGCTCACGGCCGTTGACAATGCATTTAATATAGACTTTATGGTAAAGATGTTTTCTATATGTGTACCAAGCCATTTGTTTCTAGGTGGTGTAATTTTAGACATATTTGACCTTTCCTGTATGCAGATTTGCTCATGGCCGTTGACAATGCATTTGAATGGATGAGTCCCTGGCAAACTATACCGCGGAACCTGCAACACCGGCTGTAATTCCACATTTGAAGTAAATGCATCGACACATTCGCATATAACGTCGAACTTATTGCACAATTCATAGTCGACTACCAGGTTAGCTCTTTGAGTTGTTTGCGACGTTGTGCTTTGAATACCAAATTGAGTCATACATAACAACATTAAAGCTGCTTTGAATGCTGTCGATAAGCTAACTTACAAGTTTGACAGCTGCATGACGATCTATTTTTACCATAACCAAGTTGTCAACATGTTCAAGGTATGATTAACCACACAAAGCGTATGCAAGGAGGCGGGTTGGGGGTGTGGCTCTACTGACAGTAAAGTACGACTTTTATCATTTAATAAAATGGCGATATTTTGCGGTGATTTTCTGCTTCTTTTGTGTATAAGTTGATTAACGCAGCATGGTCCGATGTAGATACAAGATTCACCCCGTACTGCTGTGCACCAGAGAGCGTGTATACAGATGAGAGAGACAACTCCCGCGAAAATCGGTAACACAGGCTACAGTGGCGTTCCTGGCGGTTAGTGTTGAACAAGCTTTGAGTTTGCCATACGTGTAGTGCAAAACATTTGTTTTTATTCAAAATTAATAGAAATGCAGAAGCCTAACCTTATCGATTTAATATAATCCTTTTGGTAAACATGTTTTCTATATGTGTACTAAGCGGCTTGTTTCTATTTGGTGTAGTTTTAGAGATATTTCACTTTTTCTGTAGGAAGATTGCACACGACCATTGACAATGCCTTGAGTTTGCCGTACGCGTAGTGAAAAACGTCAGTTTTATTCCAAATTAATAGAAATCCAGAACCCTAACCATATCAATTTAATATAATCTTGTTGGTAAACATGTTTCCTATGTGTATTCCAATCAGTTTGTTTCTAGGTGTTGTAGTTTTAGAGATATTTAACGTTTTCTGTAGGAAGATTGCTCACCGCCATTGACAATGCCTTGAGTTTGCCGTACGCGTAGTGAAAAACGTCAGTGTTATTCCAAATTAATAGAAATCCAGAACCCTAACCATATCTCTTTAATATAATCTTGTTGGTAAACATGTTTCCTATGTGTATTCCAATCAGTTTGTTTCTAGGTGTTGTAGTTTTAGAGATATTTAACGTTTTCTGTAGGAAGATTGCACACGACCATTGACAATGCCTTGAGTTTGACAGCTGTGTCATATACTGTTCAACAACCACCACTTGGAGCGCCACAGTCGGCATCTGTTACATGGTGTAGTATGGGAATTGTCCCTCTCATCTGTATACACGCTCTCTGTGTGCACCAAGTAGCGGGTGAATCTTTTATCTAGGTCTCATGAAGTATCCTTTTGAGTTTTGAGTTTTGTCAAAGACACTATAATACTAAGACGGCTCACTCCCTATCTCTCCAATGGTAATGTAAATTTCGCAGTGCCACCTTGTGGTGGGCTTGATCAGCCCAGCTGTTGGTTGGTGGTTCACATGTAAACACATACAATTATATTATACATGAGATAGGTGTCGTGTTTGTAAGTTTGGGCCATCATACTCAGAGACGAAGGTTCCTGAACAAAAGGAAACAATAAACAAGTAGTGCCAGAGTTAGCTCTCCAGTTCTCAATCTAATGTAAGCTTAAATGCGGATACATAACAATGGCGACGAGGATGTCGGATCACTCAACAACTAGTTAATCTGACACAGGGGAGGAATCATACATATGGTCATGGAATCGCGACAAATACTAGTATCAAGACTCTGAAAATGGCACCGTGATCGTCGAATCTAGACAAAGAGATTGGTGCTAGAAGCATGTGGCTACGATGAACGAGTTCAGAGCCATATCCAACAACGTATGTGGATCTGTGAAGTTAAATCTGTGGTAAACAATAGATATTGGCAATGTGTTGACTTAACCCATTATATCTTAACAACTACTGGGAGTATTATGATCTGAAAACTGCATGTTGTAGCTCTGGTTAAGATCTGTGCAAAATATCCAAGATGGCGTCACCCTGCTGAGGTACGGTGGACCAAAGGTTTTAAATAAGGCATCTTAACTAGAGACTCTATGTTATTGTGCTAATAAGGGTTCAACTATTGAACTGTTGTTGAGTTGAACTGTGTTCTCTGTCAGCTTATTACACTACAAACCATGGAGGGACATCAATTTGGAATTGAAAGATTTAACTGTATGACTGAACCTTCAACACTTGGTTCACGTTGGACCCGATGGTTGACTGCATTTGAACTGTATGCTGATGGGAAAGGGTTGATTGTCAATAATGCAGCTACACCTGATACAAAACAGAGACGTAGAGCATTACTACTGCATTCGGCTAAAAATTGGAGTTGATATTGCTATGGTGTCCGGTAGATCACAGGCGATTGAACATCAATATCCAGAACTTTTCATAGGGGTTGGCAAACTAAAAGGACGGCAGGTGGAACTGCACATTGATCAAAATTTCAGACCGGTGGCACAGCCACTGCGCCGTGTTCCATTCAACCTACGTGGCAAGGTTGAAAAGAAGATCAATGAACTGCTAAGTGTGGGTGTGATAGAGCCGGTGGATGGCCCTACAACATGGCTGAACCCACTCGTAATTGTTCCAAAGGCCAATGGTGATATTCGTTTATGTCTGGACATGCGCAGAGCAAACGAAGCCATTATGAGGGAACGCCATCAAATTCCAACTGTTGATGAAATACTTCAGAGCATGAATGGTTCAAAGGTCTTCAGCAATCTTGATCTGAAATGGGGATATCATCAGCTGGAACTGGCACCAGAGTCGCGTGATATAACTACATTTGCATCACACATGGGTCTATTCAGATTCACCCGGCTGCTATTCGGAGTGAATGCTGCTAGTGAGCAATATCAACATGAAATTGTAATAGCACTAGCTGGAATCGAAGGAGCTTCAAAGATATCAGAGGACATCATTATTCATGCTCCAGATCCGAAGATGCATGATGAGCGACTACATCAAGTTCTGAAGCGACTAAGTAAATGTGGACTAACTGTAAACCCAGGGAAATGTCAGTACAACCTGAAGAAACTGGTCTTTATGGGCATCTTACTGTCTGAGAAGGGGATTGGTCCAACAGAGGAAAGAGTGAGAGCAATACAAGAGGCAAGGGAGCCAGAAACCACTTCCGAGGTGAGAAGCTTCCTAGGTCTGGCAAACTTCTGTGCCAGATTTATCCCTCATTTTGCTACAATCGCAGAACCGTTAAGAAGGCTGACCAGGAAAGATGTACCATTCTGCTTTGGGTCTGAGCAACAGGCATCATTTAGAAAACTAAAGCAGAGTATGGCCGAAGCTGGGACGCTGGCACTCTTTGACAAGGATGCTGCTACAACTGTCATTGCAGATGCAGGACCACTAGGTCTTGGAGCTGTGTTGCTGCAAAGGCAGGGAGGCGAGATGGTACCGATCTGCTATGCAAGTCGGAGCCTGTCAGACTGAAAGGAGGTTTTCTCAAACCGAGAAAGAAGCATTAGGACTGGTGTGGGCTTGTGAGAGGTTTCACCCCTATGTATATGGGATAGAATTCATTCTCGCTACTGACCACAAGCCATTAGAGGTCATATATGGGCCACGCTCTAAATCATGTGCAAGGATCGAACGGTGGGTGCTGAGAATGCAACCATACCGATTCAGAGTAATGTACATACCAGGGAAGCAAAATATTGCAGATTCACTATCACGGTTGTTGAGTAAAGCTTCCATAACGGCTGATCATCACCATGGTGCAGAAGAGTATGTACGATTCGTAGCTATACGGGCAACACCAGAAGCTTTGACCACACATGAAATTGAAGAAGCTTCAGCAGCCGATGAGGAGTTGGAGGAAGTCAGACGTGCTATTGACACTGGACAGTTTGATAAATGCAAGTCATATATGCACCTGTGGCTGGAGAACTCTGTAAATATGGACAGTTAGTTATGCGGGGTACACACATTGTTATGCCCCTGAAACTGAGAACACATACCTTGGCACTAGCACACGAAGGACATCTTGGTATTGTGGGCACAAAGCAAAACCTGAGGTGCAAGGTTTGGTGGCCAGGTATCGATCGGGGAGCAGAACGTTACTGCCAAGGCTGTCACGGATGTCAGGTGGTTGCTCGTGTTAACCCACCAGAACCTATTTCAACAACACCACTGCCATATGGACCTTGGAATGACGTCGCTGTAGACTTACTAGGACCGCTTCCATCAGGACATTCACTCCTAGTGACAGTTGATTATTACAGTCGATACTATGAAGTTGCCATTCTTCAATCGACTTCGACGGAGAAGGTTCTTGAGAACCTTGATGAGGCATTTACACATCATGGAATGCCAAAATGTATTAAGTCAGACAATGGACCACAGTTCATATCTGATGAGTTTAATGTGTACTGCAGGGAAAACGGAATTTCTCATTACCGAGTCATACCAAAATGGGCACAAGCTAATGGCGAAGTGGAGAGACAGAATTTGTCAATGTTCTCAGTTTCACGGGCGCTTGAAGATAGCACAAGCGGAAGGGCAAGACTGGAAGGCCGAGTTAAGGAAATACCTGCTACAGTACAGGGCACTGCGACACCCAACAACTGGTCGCAGCCCAGCGGAATTGCTTTTTAATACAAAAATTTGTACAAAGATGCCAAGCATCATGGATGGTGGTAACATTGATTTTGAAGTTCATGACCGGGATGCAGAGAAGAACCAGAAAGCAAAGATCTATGCAGAGAACAGATGGTGTGCTCGTCCTATGAACATTGAGGTGGGGGACCGGGTGCTATTGAAACAGGAGAGGAGCAATAAATTGTCAACAACATTTAAGCATGCACCCCATACTGTTGTCAGCAAATCGGGCGGAAATGTGACGGTTGAAGCACCAGGAGGGGCCAGGTATACACGTAACTCTAGCCATGTGAAGCATTTCATCCCACCACATGACATATCCACGAGAGAAGATCCGGAGACATGTCAGAAGACACAACAAATGATGGATCTGTGTGACAATAAAAAGGGCATAGCGGACAGTCTGGGGGACTCTACGCAGGAGATCGGTTCAGAGTTACCTACTGAAACAACTATCACTCCACCAACAGTACAGACTGAAAACGTGTTGATACCAATTTCAAGACCTCAGCGAATAAGGAAGAAGCCAGCACGATTCAATGATTTTGTAACTAAGTGAAAGCTATTGTAACAAAGTAAAGCTTATAAAGAAAACTACTTACTTAGAAACCATTTAAAGTAACATGAACATCTAGTTGATCAAGGACTGGCTGAACTAAGTATTTAGTAATATAGTAACATTGTTGATACATGTTCTTTAATCTAAGAAAATGAGGGATGTCGTGTTTGTAAGTTTGGGCCATCATACTCAGAGAGGAAGGTTCCAGAACAAAAGGAAACAATAAACAAGTAGTGCCAGAGTTAGCTCTCCAGTTCTCAATCTAATGTAAGCTTAAATGCGGATACATAACAATAGGTAAGTATGAATACACATCAATATGAAATTGTTATGAACAAATACACATCATCATCAGCATCATCATCATCATCGCCATCATCACACATCTTTCACATTCATATATACATTTATACATATAATATAGCAACTGTTTAACCAAGAGAACAGCCAGGGCACCAAGTGGTGGGTTTGATCATTTTGATTACACAGTACAGGCTGAGTGAGCCGTCTTAGTATTATAGGGTCTTTGCTTTTGTCAAAGTACCAAAGATAGCGGAAGGGTGAAGGCACGCACGCCAACAATACGGTAATTTAACCTCTCACACAGCAGATACTCTCATCAAAAGTATCAGGATATTGGATCAATGGTTGGTGAATGAATGCTTCTTGATTTATATTGGATTGTTATTGATAGATAATAATGCCATTTTGGCTAAATTCACAAAAGAAACGCCGCCGACGCCGGTTGACAGTCGGACATTTGAGTTGGTTGGAGAAAAATCATTACACATATGATCTACGCCTTAGTTAGGTATGTAGAATACTAGAAACACCACCTAACTACCCATTGTAAACACTGACAGTAGGGTACAGGAGAGAATAAATTAGTCAATTTCAAATAAACTGTGAGGCTTTTAACGGAAGCAAACAAACGGCGAGTAACGGTAAAATAGCAGTTTGATGTAGAAACAACTAATTAAAATGCATCAACACCTGAATATGTAATCTATTTCAAGGTTTATTTGTGGTGCTTTTGCCTTCCTGTCCTTAGTTCCATTGGAGGTATTGATCTCAAAGAGGTTGACTCTTACAAATAGCAGGGAAATTACACTGGGTGCAGAACATAGCCTTCAAAATAATATTCAAAGGAAAAATACTAGGTATGCAGGAAATGCATGAAAGGGTAAATAAAGACCGGTGTACTTAAATCAAGAAGGATTGTCCACTCACTAACACGAAAGTGATGAATGTACAAAAGATCAAGGGATCTAGAATATATAGATGATAAAAAACAAGCTACAAGGGTGGGAAATAGCATACTCCTCTGAGTTCCACAACCAGCCATCAATAAATTATCCAAAGCACCAATCTTTGGGGCAGCAGAATGTGGAATGGCCTACCTCATGGGATTAGAAACCTATACACATACATGGGATTTAAGTTTGCTGTCAGAATGCACCTAATTCAAAACCAGACACAGATAATCACTTTTTTGGGCTAATAGATTTATTAATCAGGCTTAATACATTTTTACACAGCCTTTATAATTCTATCACTATTGAACAACTACAGTCAAAGCTCCTCTCAATAGTACAATTGAGACTATTAGCTTTTAACTACTCTAAATTTGCAGGTAGTACAACTGGATGATACACTACGGTTATTATTATACATTACTTATGTGCAGTTCAATTGAGATTAGTTAATATCACACTATTCATATGATAGTCATTCTTGATTGCAGGGTTCTTTTTTTAGGAAACTTGAAATTGAAGACATGAGGCATCATTTAGAGGGTGGATTACGGTCACACAGGCAACTCACATCCTGCACATACGCACATTTAGTACACACATCATCATTCAACATAAGGATACAAATTTTAGGGACCATCAGATCTCAGCCAAATTGGGACAGGAGAGTTGATGGTCCCTTCCTAAATAGATTTTTATTTACGTAATTAAAAACACTGTTTGATTTCCATTGTCCCAGTGTTTGTATGCTGTCTAAAGACATCCCCACTCTTGCATATATTCTTGAGCTCCCCCTCGGCGTAGGCTATGGCATGTGACCAATGGCCACCAGGGAAGTCCAGCAGATTTCAGTGCAATGCGCATGCATTTAGTGAATAACCGACCAGTAAGAGGTGCCCCGTTCGACATCACGAATGCTGGGGCGCCCTCATGCACCGGGAAATGGCAACTGTACTTATTCCATGCATGCAGTGGGCAGAACTCGGAACTGTGTACCCGGGGTAGCTCAATTCTGTAGATGTCCTCTGATCTACGAGTTGTTTCCGTTCTCCTGACTGTTACCGTCAAGTGTGCTTCGTGTGCCTTGATGTCACCACCGAGCAGCATGTGACCGTCATCCCCCAGTACCTCAGAGTAAAACAAATTTGACTGTCTTAATAAACATAGGAAACCTATTAATAAAGCAGCAATCAACACCAATCCACCTTCACCAATTTTTCTAAATTTTAATACAAGTATCTTAATGTGTTTAATCTTCAGTGGAAATGCTCTATTTACAGTATTATTTTTTATTTTGTACATGCCAGACTTAATTACTGAAAGTGCATAACAGTCGAATGCCTCAGTATTTCCCCGTAACAACCTCACCCATGTTCTGGCTCCACTCATATAATTCTTTATAGCCCCTTCTGTTTTTAATTCATCATTCAAATATAAAGCATACAACATTACCGTCTTAAGATTTCTTAGGATTGTCTTTCAGTTTTTTACAGAACTGCAAATATTCCCTAAATTGTACCCTTTTATTCCGCCACGTTCCCTCCGACAGTCCCGCCGTAAAATACACGCTAAGCCTATTCACTACTGCGCGATTCTTGTCTGCAAGTTGATAAAGCCAATAAAACAAATTATCAACTAGCAGGCATTAGAGGTATAAATCAAAAATATTAGTCATGAGTAACATGTATTTCCGTTAACAGTTGTTTATGACATAATTCACCAGCAAGCAATTTAGCTTTAGTATCAAAGAACAACCTACTTAGGGCATCAGCCAGCACCAGGTCCTTCCCCGGCTTGTGAATCACCTGCACCACGCAGCGATTAACAGCAATCAATCAATAGTTCCGTCCTCTAGTCGAGGGTTGGATGCAATGGTTCTCCACTTGTCCCGATGGTGTGCTGTTCTGATAGACTGTGAATAATTCAAGCCTGTCCACTGTGAAATATTTGTAAACCATGATGTTCTTGGTCTCCCTCTCCCTCTGCTGCCATTCACCTTCCCTTCCAACAATGTACGGTATATTGAACTCTGACGAATGATGTGGCCAAAATAAATAAGTTTCTTTGTCTGTATAGTGGCAAACAAGCGTTTTTAATTTTTAATTTTTCTGAGAACTTCTTTGTTGGTGATCTTCTTTGTCCATGATATTGTCATCATCCTTCGATAAGTCCACATCTCAAATGCTGCTAAACAGCAGCAAAATGCCAAATTTCTCTGGCACAGGCACACAAGACAGGGGTCCTTACCAGCACCAGATGATAGCACCTGTTGGGAAGCTGAATTATCAGTATTAACAACAATTTGATAATTATGAGGATCATGGAGGGACAAATCTTGTAATGCTACGACCAGATTTATAGCTTCAAGCTGCACTATATGGAAACCATTATTTAAAAAATCATTACTATATGAATTGGAGTAGAAATTAACATTACTAAATGCCCCTCCACCCAGCAATGACGAGTCACACTCAATGATGACTTTTTCTTCGGGAAATGTTTTAACAACACCAGTCTATTAGACCCTTTCTGCAAAACGTAAAAACCAAGCTATGTCCCTAACTAAATCCTGGCTAACACTTATTTTACCTACGAACGGACATGATCTAAGAAAATCCTAAATTCTATTCATAAAAATCCTAGAGGCAACAACACATTTAGAAATAAATTGCAACCGTCCCACCAGCCTCTGTACATTTTTCCGAGTAGCTTGCTTTCCAATCACCCATTTTTGACATTCCAACAAAATATTCAACAATTTTTCATTAGGAATTCTAACTAACATATTTACTGAATCAATCTCGTAACCCAACCAAATTAACTTCTTTGTAGGAGGGCTACATTTCTTAATTGAAAGCTGTAAGCCTAATAGATCTGTTAACACCAAGATATAATCATATGCTTGCTGTGCCTTCTGCAAGCTATCCTCCACACCTACAAAATCATCCAATAAGCACAAAGCAAAAAACCCTTTCTTTCTCATCAAATAGACTACAGCCGAGGTCGTTCTGGCACACGCCATGCTAGATGTCCTACATCCGAAAGGGGGGGGGGCGGTGTCAAAATAATACTTCCCACCTACTTTAATCCCGAACAAAGGCACACTCAAGGGGCAGGTTCTTAATTGCCTGTACGCCCTCGCCAGATCTATCGACCACATAAAGCACCCATCTCCCAATTTGGTAACCTCCTTAGCCAATGTCATTATTGTCGGCAAGTTATAATTATATTTCTTTCCTTGATAAAAACCCTTAACTATCCCAGCATTAACACTAGTACCCTTCGGATAACTTAGATCAACAATAATTCTACGTTCATTAGTATTTTTCTTTGGACGGATCATAATAGGACTGATCTGTGCCCAGGGAGAAAAAGGTAAGTCATTAAATGGGCCCAGCATAGCATCGTGAGATAATTCAGTAACCACGTAATTATTAATCCAAAACAAATCTTCCTCATTACTTGTATGATTACACTTCGATGGAGTCGCCCTGAAAGTACCTGTAAAATTTGATGGCCACCCAAATTCCAAATAATCTAACAAGTCTGTATCTTCATAGTCTGTTAACAAATCTCTCCATTTACTAATTATCAAACCAGATGGTACAGGAACTCTAGCCATCAAATAATTTGGAAGGCCTGTTGCTCTCACTTTTTCATAAATATCTGCATAATTTAGAAATAGGTGACAAGTAGCAGTTAGATTGGGCCAATCTTTCAAAACATGATCTCTGTATTCTACTGGGGTCAATTCACAAAAGGGGGCAGCATACACTTCATTGGTACTCTCAGAAACGCCATTTACACCTAAGTGGCCACTCTGAACCAATCTACCAACATTTAAACAATCCTTATCAATGAGTAACGGATCGACATCAAAATTCAAATGAAACAACTCAGCATCTTGATTAAGTAATTTAAGATTATGCGCTAGTAAAGATTCGGCAACGGGGCCTCCCAGGCGGTGAAATGACAGCCACCGCCGGTGGTAGTGTAACCAAAGCCAAGACTACTATTGTCCGAAGGAATACTAAAAGTTGTAGGATCAGATTCCGGCAACGCATGAACAGGCAAGGCATTTGAATCAACCAACTTGTGAACAGAAAACTTGAAATCAGAGTTTTTGCCAGGAATTGACTACAGATGGAAATCATTAAATAAGCTAGTGGCAGGACTAGCTTTAAAAGAGCATGGAGGCACAAAGCCATCCATGGTGGGGGAATGACACCCCCCCACCGGTGGTGGTGCAACCACGATGCTGACAAGCATAAACAGAAGATGGAGCGATGTCCAGCCCTAGCTGTGAAGGGCGCAGTGTTATTTCGTTCCCATAGCAACCGCATCGATGGAACCCAGCCAGTCGCACATCTGCTGCCACCGGTGTTCGTTCGGACCCAACATTTAAATCAATATTTATCTGGGTTACACCCTTCCAATCCAATGAACGGCTATTACATAACGTCCTTAAATCCTTATTAAAGCATCTAAAAACATTAGCCTTCCGACAAAAACCAAAAATACCGAAAATTATTGGGCTATTACCAACAATACATATTTTTTTACTGTTTGTTGGTTGGTTGGTTGGTGGTTGCTTTACGCCGTGTCGGCAGCATAGGTGATATTCACGGCGAGAAATGTTTGTTTTTTGTTCAAACGATCGCTTTTACATGTAAAAGCAGACAATCAATTATGTGCCAATAGACACTAATTAAATTAGAAAGCTCACAATCATATATCTGTGGTCAAGGGAAACAAATTCCCATAGAAAATTCCCAAGGGAAACAAATTCCCATAGAAAAAGAAGAGTTTCATTAATAATTAATAGAATCCATTTAGTAAACTATATAACGTGGTACAGTCCAGCTGCCCTCAAAAAGGCTAAAATGATTTCCTGTTTTACCTTAGTAAAAAGGTCATGCATACTGCCTGCAGTGTAGAACTGTTGGCGCAGGGCCAAAAAATCAACGCAACTTAGTAAAATGTGTTTGAGTGTCAGTGGGGACTGACACCCAATACATTCAGGGGGAGGTTCCCCCTTGAGCAGAAAAGCATGTGTAAGCCACGAGTGGCCAACACGGCAGCGACTAAGGACCACTTGGTCCCGCCGACCTCCCGCATGAGTCTGTGGTGGCTTTCCCACAGATGGTTCAATTTCTTTAAGTTTATTGATGTTTTCATCCCACTCATGTTGCCATTTGGATTTTATGTGGGTGGCTATTAGTGGTTTCAGATCAGAGTGAGGGATCAGACACGGTTCAAGATCACAGTTCAGGGCCTTCTTCGCAGCCCGATCAGCTCGTTCGTTTCCTTGTATGCCAGCATGGCCAGGCACCCAGCACAGGTGGATATCATACCCATCTGTTGTCAGTTGGTTCATTTTATAAATGACCGTTGCTAGAATAGGGTGATTCGTTTTCAGTCCAGCAACAGCCAGGAGGCAAGAGAAGGAATCACTGTATATAACATAGTTAGTGTGGTTGGATACCTCGATACACTCCAAAGCGAGAAGGAGTGCTCGGGCCTCTGCAGTGAAAATCGAGCTCTGATCGGGCAAACGTACACCAAATTTTTCCCGTCGGCAGACTGCCGCAGCAGCTACCCGGCTTTGGTCTTTCGAACCATCAGTGTATATGGAGAGGTGGTCTGCAAACTGGCCTTGAATCTCTGCATGCAGTCCTTGGTACTCGAGTGGATGTGTCCCAGACTTCCTCAGTTCCGTGAGTCGGAGGATAACCGATGGCTTTCTCAACGACCACGGGGGATGTTCTGGGACTTTGGCATCCTCCAACACGTCCAAATCCACTCCCAAGGCCTCCAAATGAGGTTTCATTCGGAGCCTCAGTGGCCGGATGTAATTTGGCCTGGCTTCATACCTGGATTCGTCATGTTGCTCGAATAGACAATTGTGTGCAGGATTCAATGCATTAGTTTTTATCTTGACTACATATTGCATGGCCAGTTTGATTCTCCTGTTGTTAAGTGATGGTTCATTGGCTTCGACATAAAGGCTCTGAACTGGTGAGGTGCGGAAGGCCCCAAGGGCCAGGCGCAGTCCCTGGTGGTGGATCGTGTCTAGCAGCCCAATATATGATTTCCTTGCGGAACCATATACTATGCTGCCGTAATCCACTCGTGAACGAACCAAGGTTCTGTACACGGAGAGCAGAACATCTCTGTCCGCTCCCACTCTGAGCTGGACAGCACCCTCAGAATATCCAGCGCTTTCAGGCATCTTGTTTTCAAGTACTTTATATGTGGCACAAAAGACAGTTTTGCGTCGAGAATGAGGCCCAGAAATTTGGTTTTCTCAACGACTTTAATGGGATCCCCATCCAGGGTCAGCTCCGGTTCCGAATGTATTCTACGCAGCAGGCAGAAGTGCATGCAGACTGTTTTGGTCTTGGAAAATTTGAAACCGTTCAGAACTGACCATCGATGGATCCCATTTATGCTTGGTTGTAGCTGTCTCTCTATGACATTCATGTTAGCACCGCTGTAATATAAAACAAAGTCGTCCACGAAAAGACTACAGGAGACCCCCTGCTTTACAGCAGCAGCAATACCATTGACCTTGACCCCGAAAAGGGTCACGGCCAGTATGCTGCCTTGAGGTACTCCTAGTTCCTGTGAGTGTAGGCTGGAATAGGTAGTCTTGACACGGACGCGGAAATGCCTGAAGGCTAGAAAGTCTGATGAAAATTGGCAAGTGGCCACGAAGGCCAATCGCATGAAGATCCTCCATGATGCCATGCTGCCACGTTGTGTCATAGGCTTTTTCGAGGTCGAAAAAGACAGCCACAACGTGCTCCTTCTTAAGGAAAGCATCTCTTATGAAGGTCTCCATGCGCACCAAATGGTTGAGGGTGCTGCGGCCTCGTCTGAAGCCACATTGAAGGTTGGACAGGTGGTGTCCTGACTCCAGTAGCCAGACGAGGCGGTTGTTTACCATGCGCTCCATGGTTTTACAGATGCAGCTTGTAAGGGCTATGGGACGATAGTTGTGGGCTTCACTCTGGTCTTTACCAGGTTTGGGAATCGGTATTACTGTCGCCTCCCGCCAAGAGGCGGGGACGACACCCGACTCCCAGATGTTGTTGAAGAGTTGAAGCAACAGTCTCAGTGCATGTTCAGGGAGATGTTTCAAAAATTGATAATGAATTCCATCAGGTCCAACTGCTGTGTCATGCGAGCTTTCCAAAGAACACCTCAACTCATCCATACTGAATGGGGAGTTGTAGTGCTCCTCGCCATCGGAAGAAAAGTCCAAGAGCTTTTGCTCTTGGCGTTCCTTGACCACCCGAAAGCCCGGGAGGCAGTTTGCCAAAGACGAGTTTCCAGCAAAGGTGCGAGCCAATTCTTCACTTATTTCATCGAGTGATGTGAGAATGGTGCCATTGTGTTTCAAGTGCTGGACTACAGAAGAATCACCTCCCCTTCGTTTGATTCTTCTGATCATTGTCCATACTTTGCCCAACGGCGTGTGCATGGTGATGCTAGAAACAAATTGTCTCCAACACTGCCTCCGCGCTTCTTTGATTGTTCTGCGAGCGCGAGCGCGCAGAATTTTAAAGAGCGCCAGATTTTCAGCAGTCGGTCTCCTGTGGAATTTACGCTGAGCTTTCTTTCGTTCCTTAATAGCCCTCCTACAGCCGTCATCTAACCATGGAGGCGTCAAACGCTTGGGAGTTGCCGAGGTCTTCGGAACAGTTTTCTCCGCGATCCATCTCAGCATCTCAGTGAAGGCATCGATGTCACTGATGTCTGGAGTGAACTTCTCACAACATAGGGTCTGGAAGGTGGGCCAGTCGGCTTTACAAAGCCGCCAGCTCCTCTCTCGCTCTATGGGAGATGCCCCCCCACAATTAAGAATAATTGGGAAGTGGTCGCTCCCGCAGAGGTCATCCCAGACCCTCCACGAAAAGTCCAGCACCAGTTCTGGTTCTACAATGCTGAGATCGATGGCGGAATATGTTCCGTAGCCGGGATGCAAACATGTGTATGAACCATCGTTCAATACACACAGAGCATGAGCGGCCACAAGGTCCTCAATTCTCTTGCCTTTAGCGTTCCTATTGCCCCCCCCACCCCCCATAATGGGTTGTGGCCGTTAAAGTCACCCATAAGTAAATATGGGGACAGTAACTGGTCCACAAGGGCGTCCAGTTCTTGTAAAGTGAGAACGGAGCTCGGAGGAATGTAAATGGAACAGAGAGTTACAGTCTTATGCAGCGTCAGACAAACAGCTACAGCCTGTAGTGTTGTGTCTAATGCCACTGGCGTACACACCACATCACGTCTGACCTTACTGTTTGTAGCATCACAAGTATCAAACGGAGAATCACGTTTAATACAGCAAATGTGCGAATGCCCATGGGTTTTATCGGTACAATTCTTTAAACTGCCACTACCAGCACCTGTACGGGGTGAACATAGCACCAGACCATCTGGCCATGCATGAGGCACGCCAACATGAACAGGTTGAATACACTTATTAACAGTAGAATTAATCTCAGCAATAGGAAGGGACACAGATTTCAGTAAATTTAAAGGAGGACACAACGCTGTAACAACAGAATCACCGACCTGACACAGGGATGAGCTGGCTGGGTCCAAGAAGTCAACGATGTCGGTGTCACCGCCTTGAAGAATAGTACTGCATCCGCCCGTCCCATCAATGGCCACGCGCACTGAGGTCGGGTCCTGATCATCCCCGAGCCAACTGTCACTCTTGTCACACTTTCTACCAGTCCCGGGCCGACTGGAAATAAAAAAACCTTGGCACGAGTATCAATGTCATTTGAAGAATCTTTCGCATGTATCTTCGACTTACACTCTGCCTCCTTATGGAAATGCTTCTTCTTCATCTTATAAGCGCAATAAGAACAAATATGGGGATATTTATTATTCCCATCGCCATGGTCACCGAAGTACCCACATGTCTTCCCACTATTCCAAATGATGCAGGGGCGGCCATCAACATCCCTGTGATACTCAGATGTCCCAGAATCTTTAAAATACTTCATAACAATTTTCGACACCTGTTGACCCAAGCCACAAACATCTTGATGGACCTCTATTATCCTAGCTTCGTCATCCCAGGCATTGGGCAGACGCTTGTCAGAGATCATGTTGAAAACCTTCTCACTATAATCTAAGCAAGTCTGCCAAGTGTAAGACTAAGAGTGCACAAGCTCTAAGATAGTGTCAATATGGTTTTCTAAATTGGGGATCCAATCAGCAGGCACATCACCCCGCCGAATCATAGGTCTGATAGCGGACAGATACTCGTACCACTTGGACTCACCCATGCCAACTTTCCCTTTCTTCTCCCTGATGACATACTTATGTGGAAGAAGTTTCTTCGTACCCGCCTGCCCAGCCTTTTTCCCGGCAATACGAATCAAATCCCGCATCATGCCATCATCACTGTCCGAATCATTTGCAAATGACGTATTAAGACACATGGTACGCAGCTGTGTATCGCCGCACCGACAGCCCCTATGCGAACTGGCGGCAGCGACTACACCCGACACAATACTACTATCTAGAGAAACTGGGTTACCTGGATGACTGTCCTTGCTAGGGCCTACTCCACACCCAACGCACGGGCGAGCCGGACGAGCTGTCCGTTTTGGTGTCGTGCGAATAATGGTCACTCCATCCACTTCGATGGCGTCATCAACTGCTGTATCCGGCTCGCCCGGCAGCTGGTCCAAACTCAGCGAACCCGACAAAACATGTACTTCCAAACTTGAAATACGAGCCAATAGGGGCTCCTGCGACTCTAATAGTTTCTGATCGAGCAGATGGGAAATATCCTCCAATGTCGCCGCTCGACCAGAAACCACTGCCACTCCTGCAAGAGACGATGGCTGCAGATTTTCAAGGCGTAACCGCCCCGACGAAGGTGGACGGCCCACCGACCATTGACAGCCAGACGACGAAGAACAACCTGGGATTTCTAGCAGCGCACGGGAATATCGTCCCACATCCGGCTGCCTCCGTGACGACTTTGGCATGAAGTCGAGACAACCACACACCACAAACTCTTAAATTTTGACATATTAATGACAACGATCCATCCTCGTCGATCGCCAGGTATGGAATGAATTTAGACTTTGTATCTATTACCGGAAGTCAACTTCGATCATAGCGACGGATGCTACAAACGGTTTCTAAGGTATTCATAATATCAAGCCCGTAGTCAGGGTTTTGAATTATGCATGTTACCGGCAACATGTACAATTGGCCAGGCCCAAAGACAATAAGATAATGAAACAACTGAATGCACAACCAGAGTTCCTGCCAATTTTGGTGAAACCCTCCCGTATATCCTGCCTGCTGGTCTCCCCTCACTATAGTCCTTTCCCGCCAACATTGGGATTCTTTATTCCTCACATGAATTAATAAATTGATTCATTTACTACAGAACAAATCAATAGTCAAGACATCTTGACTTACTACCACAAAAATATCCCAACTAACATGTAAATCCTACTGCATACAAAACAACATAATGAATTAAAGAGTATCTGATTACATTGACTATGCGTTAGTTAAATTTCCATAGTCCAATGGTTTTGAGTTTCTGTCATTTTCTGAGATACGTGTATTGTGTTTAACATTATGATCTACTAACCAAACATTAGCTTGAAATAACTTATTTTAAATGGCTGGGTTTGGGGATATTTCAAGTGCGGTCATGCAAAATTAATTTTGACAAACACGCCAGAACTCTCGACGTCGTTGGGTATGTTAAAATTGTACACCATAGAGCTCTGTTAAAACTTACGGGCTCTGGATTCGTTTTTGGGGTAGACTAAGCAGGTGGAGAAGTGAAACTCTGGATGCAGAGACGAATGCAAGAAATCAAAGATGTTGCATGCTAGTGTCATGGGGGGTGATGAAAATGGGAAATATTGCGCCTAGAGCGGGACTCGAACCCACATCTCTTTGCATTCCGGGCCAGTGTGCTAACCATTACACCACCTAGGCTCCCTGATATCAAGACACTCCCCACGCCTACCTGTCTATGTGGTTACTTGCCTGAGAGGTCAGTGCAGACCACTACACTCGTCCCCCTGGAATTGTAAGTCTTGTAATGCTTACAATTACATACATACAGGCAATGCACTAACACATACATACACAGGGTAGGTTCAACAACCATACAGCGCAAAGCTTGTACAGGATCCTGATCACGGCAACCAGTGTCATGGGGGTGATGAAAATGGGAAATATTGCGCCTAGAGCGGGACTCGAACCCACATCTCTTTGCATTCCGGGCCAGTGTGCTAACCATTACACCACCTAGGCTCCCTGATATCAATACACTCCCCACGCCTACCTGTCTATGTGGTTACTTGCCTGAGAGGTCAGTGCAGACCACTACACTCGTAATAACAAACAAATTGAAAGGTTTTTTAAATGGTACAAGTCATCATTTATTGGAGTCATGCCATTTAATCTTGTTGTCATGCTTGATTAAGTGTAAAAGTCTAGTAATAATAACATTACATTTTTTAGGCCACATGATCAGCCGATCTAATGGAGCCATCGGAGCAGTATGTTATTGGCATGATTCTAATTAGCGGGATGCAAATAGCAGGTATGTGTCATTCAAGTTGCGTTGTCCGATGGTTTTGATTTTGTCTTAAATAAAAAGAAGGTTACTCATTATAATCTACTTTCGTTTAGTTTACTTTGGAGCTTTTTGAAGGGTAAACATTCAAAATTAATTTTGCCATGTGTGTCAAAACTCTGACACTAAAGGCTTCTAACGGCAGTAATATGGTTCTATTAACATGACTTATTATTCCCCTCTATATTATAAGTTCTATGCAGCAGCAAATCTTTAATAAGGGCACCACTATCTAAGTTGCATATCTAGAGTTTATAAATGGTTTGGTTTCGAAATTGAATGCCATCATCAGACTGTGGCTTTGATGGGGGACATCCGGGGTAGTTCATTTGTTGACACTAGATGGCGCATCGGTACCAGTGGTCCTAAACGGCCATTGACAATGCACTGAGTTCGCCGGTACGCGTAGTGCAATACGTATATTTTATTCAAAATTAATAGAAATACAGAACCCTAACCTTAGAAATTTAATATAATCTATTCGTTGTATGTTTTCTATATGTATACCAAGCGGTTTGTCTCTAGGTCTTGTGGTTTTAGAGATATTTGACTTCTTCTGTTTGAAGATTGCTCACGGCCATTGACAATATGTGACGCGTAACGCCCAGTGCAAAACGTTTATTTTATTCAAAATTAATAGAAATACAGAACCCTAACCTTAGAAATTTAATATAATGTATTCGTTGTATGTTTTCTATATGTATACCAAGCGGTTTGTCTCTAGGTCTTGTGGTTTTAGAGATATTTGACTTCTTCTGTATGAAGATTGCTCACGGCCATTGACAATGCACTGAGTTCGGCGGTACGCCCAGTGCAAAACGTTTATTTTATTCAAAATTAATAGAAATACAGAACCCTAACCTTAGAAATTTAATATAATGTATTCGTTGTATGTTTTCTATATGTATACCAAGTGGTTTGTGTCTAGGTCATGTGGTTTTAGAGATATTTGACTTCTTCTGTATGAAGATTGCTCATAGCCATTGGGTTTGCAGTGTGACAGTGTGCCGAATAGGCCCACTGGTTCAGTGGCGATACGAACGGCAGGAATTTGAACTAAAAAGTCGGAGGTCCCCCATTAAACAAAAGTTAAAAAATAATTTTGATATTTTGCTACATACATGTGATAAATTCACTTCTACATTTGATATAGTATGTGGTGGTTAATGGAATTCTGTTATCAGATTATTTTCAGTTTTCTGTCAAATCTTTTCTTGAAGATTTATAGTGCCTACCATGGATAAGTCTGAATAGTCTTGTTTTCATCATTAGACAGTTGGTCGATAGAGAGCCTTAGCCCACATGTTTACTGACGAGAGATTTTTAACCTCCCACACCACATAGACATAGTATGAGAGCAACTGGCCTTTGATGACACTATGATTTATACACAGCGGCGGAAATCCAAATTGGCAGAGCTGATGGCATGGGAAATCAAACAATCAACCTTCAGATTAGGAGTCCAACCCAGAAAAAAGTCAGACACTCTAACAACTCTGCTACAGAGAACACCAGATAGATACTTAGAGATCTGAAAATGTGTCCGAAGTGTCCATACCTAGCTTATGTATGCCATTGTAAGTTTTTTTATGGACAATGTACTCGTCATATGCCTTCTTCTTGGACGAGTTCACGCTTTTTAGCAGCTGAGATGAGCCACAATAGACGAATTCGTAATTCCAGCTGTGTGGTGCATTGTGCCATGCGTGGCAGCAAAACAAATCAAAGCACATGACTCATGCTGAAGCAGTGAGTGTAGCAATGGAATCTGTTAGTTTCAGCACATTTCAGCTCATGTTCGAAACATAGAATACCAACCAACTAAAAAATATATATAATAAACATTACATTTACCTCAATCTAATCAGCACGTCTTATGCCATCTGCATTTACATCTAAACAAATCTGTTCGAACTATAGCCAGTCAGATTGACTTATTCTATTCATGTTTTTATTTATATCCTATGGTTAATAACATCTGCAGAGCCAGGAAATGGGTAGCATTCATCAGACATTGGTTATATATTTCTTTGAAACAAGTTTCTGGTGACACATTTGACATTTTAACAGGAGAGGAATTACAAATCGTCATGTGAACATAAGTCCGTAAACTGACTGATTGTTTTCTGGGGAATTGTATGGGTTTTTTTAAAAGCTCAACATCCTTACTTATGGACACTTGTGTCTTAAATATATATGTATTATATCATATATTATTATATTGCATCCCGACATCCATGTCTGTGCCAAATTGTTCTATATTTCTATTAATTTTGAAGACAATTCTGAGTTTTGCATTGCGCATATGGCCGTTTTCAGAGCGTGCGCAGTCGAAATTATGAACCCGTCTATTGCCTTGCACAGGAGCAGAGGAGTGGATCACCTGTTGAGAAGTCTGTATTTATTGTGATGTCAATCAGGGTCCGTCTGGGGCCTGAAAAGTCTTGAACTTCATTTGCCCCATTTTAAGGCCTTGAAAAGCCTTGAATATAAACCTGTGTTGGGTGATTCTTACTTCATCTTCCGAACGCCGGAAGTTAAGTATCTGGGGAGAGGATAAGCCTGCACATGCCAGAAGTAGCCTAAGTTAGAAACTCGGCAGGGGAGAAGCAACAGCGAGTTGGAAGTGGATTACCCTTAAAAGGTGAGTTAAGCCACTGCCCAGATAGCACACAGCCGTCGGCCCCTCCGGCGGCCCGATGGCGGCCCGACGGTGGAAACCGCCATCGGGCCGAGGTTGTTTTGTCCAACCTCCCGCCGTCGACTCGACGGCGGCTGCCGCCGTCGCCCCGATGGCGGAAACCGGCGACGAGCCGACGGCGACAAACGCCATCGGCCCGACGGCGACAAACGCCATCGGCTGAAGGCGACAAACGCTGTCGGGCCGACGTTGTTTTGTCCAACCTCCCACCGTCGACTCGACGGCGGCTGCCGCCGTCGCCCCGACGGCAACAAACGCCATCGGCCCGAAGGTGACACTGTCACTCGAGTGTCAATACGTACAGGTGCAAAAATATTAGTTTTATTCAAAATTAATAGAAATCGAGAACCCTAACCTTATGAAAATAAATATAAATTTAATATAGTCTATATAGTTATACCTAAATACAGGAAAAGTGAAATATCTCTACAACCACTCCACATAGAAACAAATCGCTTGGTACACATATAGACAACATAGTTACCAAAAAGATTATATTAAATTTATAAGGTTAGGGTTCTTGATATCTATTAATTTTGAATAAAACTAATATTTTGCACCTGTACGTATTGACACTATAGTGACAGTGTCTTCTCGGAAAAACCAAGATGGCGGTCCTTCGTCAACATTCCGTACCAGGTAGTTCAAATCGTATTAACACAAATAAATCCATTAATACATCGTAATAAATTACAAAACTTTTACAAAATAATCTAAACATATTAATAAACAAACCTGTTAAATAATTGCTTAAAATTCCTCCGATTTCTGGCGTTATTTGTTAAAAAAGAACGCTGTCCAACGATCGCATGTATTGTGCTGGCGACTCGAGCCGGAAACCATATTTAACAAACTGCGCATGGCAGATCGACACCGTCGAGCGACGGTGGCTCAAATGAACAAAATGGGTGAAAACTAGCGGTGGCCCACCACCGTCGGCCCGACGGTGGATCGACGGTGGCTCCATTAATACTTCGTAATAAATTACAAAACTTTTACAAAATAATCGAACCATATTAACAAACAATCCTGTAAAATAATTCCATAAACTTACTTTGATTTCTGGAGTTATTTGTAAATGTGGAAACCAGCGGCGAACCACCACCGTCGGCTCGACGGTCACCACCGTCGGCTCGACGGTGGCTCAACGGTGGAAAGGGATTGAAACCCGACGTCGGAACACCACCGTCGGCCCGACGGTGGCTCGACGGTGGCTCGGGATTGAAAGCCAACGTCGGAACACCACCGTCGGCCTGACGGTGGCTCAACAGTGGCTTGGGATTGAAAGCCAACGTCGGAACACCACCGCCAGCCCGACGGTGGTCCGAGGGTCGAAAGTCGGCGGCGACGGTGTGACCATTAGCCGACGTCGGGCCGACAGCTGTGTGCTATCTGGGTGGAGGACGTGATTGAGTTGTGATTGAGTTGTATAAACACAGAATTACATTGTTGTAATTGTGATTGAGTGTTTGTGCTGTATTATTAACATGCGGTAATATAAGTTACTTATGTGATGCACAATGTTGTCGCAGACGACGGTGACAGTAAGAATGCAGGAGTCGGTGTGTAGTCACATTCTCGGCCAGTTCGAACACACAAAGTGATGTGGAAAGTAGACGGTGTGGTCACATTACTGAATGAAGTTGGCAAAAATGATGACTGTTGAAGATCAACTGCCAATCTCACTACATTGTTTGAGCGAATCGGAGAACAAGCCCAGATAGCACACAGCCGTCGGGCCGACGTTGGCTATTGGTCGCACCGTCGCCATCGACTTTCCACCGTCGGGCCGCCGTCGGGCCGCCGGTGGATTTCCGACGTTGGGAATCAATCCCTTTCCGCATTCGAGCCACCGTCGGGCCGCCGGTGGTGTTCCGACGTTAGGGTTCAATCCCTTTCCACTTTTGAGTCACCGTCGGGCCATGGTCGGCCCCACGGTGGTAGGCCGCCGCAGCTTTGCATTCATTTTCCACACTTGGTCCACCGTCGAGCCACCGTCGGGCCGACGGTGGTGGGCCGACGTTAGGGTTCTATCCAAAATTCCACTTTTGAGCCGTCGGGCCACCGTCGGGCCGCCAATGGTGTTCCTACGTTAGGGTTCAATCCCTTTCTACTTTTGAACACCGTCGGGCCACCGTCGGCCCGACGGTGGTGTCCCGACGTTAGGTTTCTATCCTTTTCCACTTTTGATTCACCGTCGGGCCACGGTCGGGCCGCCGGTGGTGTTCCGACGTTAGGGTTCAATCCCTTTCCACTTTTGATTCACCGTCGGCCCGACGGTGGTGGGCCGCCGCAGGTTTGCATTCATTTTCCACGTCTGGTCCACCGTCGAGCCGCCGGTGGTGGGCCGCGCATGCGCAGTTCTTTAAATTTGGATTTCGGCTCGAGTCGCCAGCGGAACACGTGCGATGGTTGAGCAGCGTTCTTTTTCTACCAATAACTCCAGAAATCCCAGGAATTTTAAGGAATCATTTACCAGGTTTGTTTATTAATATGTTTAGATTATTTTGTAAAAGTTTTGTAATTTATTACGAAGTATTAATGGAATTATTCGTGTTAATACGATTTGAATTATCCGATACGGTTTGTTTACTTCGAATCGCCACCAGCAGTGTTCTTTTTCTACCAATAACTCCAGAAATCCCAGGAATTTTAAGGAATCATTTACCAGGTTTGTTTATTAATATGTTTAGATTATTTTGTAAAAGTTTTGTAATTTATTACGAAGTATTAATGGAATTATTCGTGTTAATACGATTTGAATTACCCTGTACGGAATTTTGACTAAGAACCGCCATATTGGTTTTTTTCCGAGAAGACACAGTCACTATAGTGTCAATACGTACTGACTATATTAAATTTATAAGGTATAGGTTCTCGATTTCTATTAATTTTGAATAAAACTAATATTTTTGCACCTGTATGTACTGACACTAGAGTGACAGTGTCTTCTCGGGTCGTCGGGTCGACGGCGGCAGCCGCCGTCGAGTCGACGGACGACGGCAGGTTGGACAAAACAACGTCAGCCCGACGGCATTTGTCGCCATCGGGCCGACGTTGTTTTGTCGACGTCGGCTCGTCGGTGATTTCCGCCGTCGGGGCGACACTAGAGTGACAGTGTCTTCTCGGGTCGTGGGGTCGACGGTGGCAGCTGCCGTCGAGTCGACGGTGGCAGGTTGGACAAAACAACGTCGGCCCGACGGCGTTTGTCGCCGTCGGGCCGACGTTGTTTTGTCGACGTCGGCTCGTCGGCGGTTTCCGCCATCGGGTCGACGGTGGCAGCCGCCGTCGAGTCGACGGCGGGAGGTTGGACAAAACAACGTCGGCCGCCGTCGGGCCGACGACTGGGTGCTATCTGGGAGTCTTCGGTGACTGCAAAATCTAACTCGAGGCCAAAGAAAAGCAAAATTGCAGATGACCCAAAAACAAAAACGTGGTCGAAACACTTAGAAGTAGGTCAAACACCAACAGAATCTACTTCTTTTCAACCAGACATGGCTGACTTCAGAAGGATGTATGACAAGATGGTTATTTTTAGAGAAGAAAAGTACTTTGTCTAGAATCAGAATATATGCCTGATAGAACGAAAGTGAAGGGCGAGAAAAACTATGTGTCACTTGCTGAAAACCAAAATGGCGGAGTGTGCTATTTGGGGGACGCTGGCAGTAATTGGGAAGATTACGATGAATATGACGTTTATCAACAAATTGATGATAACAAGGAAAGTAATTCCATGATGAGCACTACTGATCAATTGTTGGCATTGAAATTTGGTATGAGCGTTCAGAAGGGAAATCTACAAATAAGTAGGTGAAAGCTTTTGAATGCCTCCACTGCCAAAGCCAATGCCGGCTGAGGCGGCACAAACCCTGTCAACAACCGTGACAATGCGGAAGGGTGAATTGAGTACACCAACAGCTAATTAAGCCATGGCCAAGACATGAATTCCAAGCTGGACCCAGGGCTCCAGGAAGGTGCACTGCTCTCTGAGTTACAAGAAGTTTACAAGAAAGTCAAGAAAACTGTGACACCATGTATTACGATAAGTTAGAGTATGGCAGGCCCCATACACCATTTTTATGCCGGCCCGAATGAAGTCGGGCAGAAACATCTTAAGACGTTCAGAGAAATTTTCGCGGAACAACACCAGACTCGTAGATGTTCCAGGTACAGGCAAAGGTACAGGCTCTAAATGAAGAAATTAGATTTGCAGAGAGCAGAAAAGATGGAGAATGTTCCCTCCTGACAACAACAAAAGGGATTGTTGGAGTAGGCCTACATACGGCGATAGCACCCAGGATGGACATAATTCTGCAACAGGGATCGGCAGATTCAGAGTTAGATGCACAGGGAATCTACATTTGAATGCGATCAAATTACTGGTGGCTACTCACAGCCAGGTGAGACTGGACAGAAAGCTAAGCGTCAGGAAGGTAGTTCCTTCATGATTGGGGAAGGAACTCATACAACCAAAACGGGACATGAATGGTGACTTTCCAGAACCCACGGAATACCTACTCGGTGAGAACCTGGGAGACAAAAACAACTGCATGAACGCTAACTTGGCATAATGAGGCAAGCGTAGGACTGGCTTTGATCAGAAACGACAAACTGGCGGACCCTACAACAAATTCAGAGGAAATGGAAGATTTGGACCAAGAGGCATGAGAGCGGTGTCATGCTGGGGCACAAGGAAAACAAGCACCCGAGAAAACATTTGTCAGAACAAATGAAGAATGTGCACAGTATGCGAACATCCCCGAGGCCCAACGAGGAACGAGAGGCAGGGGAACTCCAGGGTGGGGTTTTCCGAAGTGAGGCACCCTGTCCAGGTGGGTGGACCTTACAGACTTCGGGTAGGGAAATTACTATATATATTGATATATACATATATATGAGCTGGTAGTACTGTTGTTTACAAAGCTCAAAATCCTGACGTTATTGGCTTCAACGAATAAAAATAAAATATTTGTTTGATTAGTATGCAGATAGGTGATATTGTAATGAGTTACTTAGCTAACATTGAAATACAAAAAGTCATGATAGGATTATCATTCATAGAATTGATAATGTTTACATATTATCGGTCAAACTACAAGTCGTGGGGACACGTAGGAACAAAAACAAATAGAAATGTAGGACCAGTATAATTAAATAAGAAAAGGTGTGGTGCAAGATCAACAAACGGGAGGCTTTTAGTCAAGAACCTTACACTGGGAGACACTCACGTATGACTCCATATGTGAATATAAAAATAAAACAGGGAAAGTTGGAGATAAACTAAGGGTTTACTCTAGAAAAGTACCTACATATAAAAAGTAGGGGTTTATATGGCTACAAGTTAGAGGTTTTTAGTTTCTGGAAGAAGGCTAAAACTAAAAAAAAAAGAATACCTGTCAGAATAAATTATGAAAGTAATTGGGAGGTGAGAACCCCAAGTTACACATGAGAAATAGAACGCAGATGAAAAGAAATTCCATAACGAAGAGGGGAAGGAGAGATTAAGGAGCGTACTTACAGGTGTACGCCTACACGCGTGACATAGAAATAGATATATATATTTCTTCATATATATAAATATGTTGATACAAAATAAAGACAAACTTGAGAATAATAAGTCACTAATCTTAGGACTTTATTCGGTACAGCCTCAAACACAAAGTCAAGGGCAGCAGACAGAAGGACAGGTTGGCGTAGGACGAGATCGTGAGACACAAACGGTTACAACAAGAACGGAAAACAGACCATGGGGCATAATAGAATTATATATACAACAAATATATGTGTTGAGGCACCTCTAAAAGTTGAATATTACAGAGAAAAGACGAGGAAGGAAGAAAGTTGAAGGGAGGAGGAAGAAGCAAAAAAGTTGGGTCACAACAAAATCATGCTTTGAATTCTTCCCAGATAGCACGCAGCCGTCGGCCCGACGTCGGCTATTGGTCGCACCGTCGCCACCGACTTTCGACTGTCGGGCCACCGTCGGGCCGATGGTGGTGTTCCAATGTTGGATTTCAATCCGTTTCCACCATCGAGCCAACGTCGGGCCGACGGTGGTTGTTCGCCGCTGGTTTCCACTGACTTTCCACATTTGGGCCACCGTCGAGCCATCGTCGGGCCGACGGTGGTGTTCCGACGTTGGGTTTCAATCCCTTTCCACCATCGAGCTGACGGTGGTGGTTTGCCGCTGTTTGTTAATATGCTTCGATTATTTTGTAAAAGTTTTGTAATTTATTACAAAGTATTAATGGAGCCACCATCGATCCACCGTCGGGCCGACGGTGGTGGGCCGGCACTAGTTTTCACCCATTTTGTTCATTTGGGCGACCGTCGAGCCACCGTCGGGCCGAGGGTGTCGATCCGCGCATGCGCAGTTCGGTAAATATGGTTTCCGGCTCGAGTCGCCAGCGGAACACGTGCGATCGTTGAGCAGCGTTCTTTTTCAACAAATAACTCCAGAAATGGGAGGAATTTTAAGGAATTATTTAACAGGTTTGTTTATTACTATGTTTAGATTATTTTGTAAAAGTTTAGTAATTTATTACGATGTATTAATGGAATTATTCGTCTTAATACGATTTGAACTACACGGTACGGAATGTTGACGAAGGACCGCCATCTTGGTTTTTTCCGAGAAGACACTGTCGCTATAGTGTCAAAACGTACAGGTGCAAAATATTAGTTTTATTCAAAATTAATAGATATCAAGAACCCTAACCGTATAAATTTAATATAATCTTTTTGGTAACGATGTTGTCTATATGTGTACCAAGCGATTTGTTTCTACGTGTTGTGGTTGTAGAGATATTTCACTTTTTCTGTATTTAATTAAGCACCAACCCTAACCCTAACCCTAACCCATACAGAAAAAGGAAAATATCTCGACAACCACACCACGTAGAAGCAAATCGCTTGGTACACATATATAGACAATATCATTACCAAAAAGATTATATTAAATTTATAAGGTTAGGGTTCTCGATTTCTATTAATTTTGAATAAAGCTAATATTTTGCAACTGTAGGCCTATGTATTGAAAAAACCAATATGACGGTCCTTCCTCAACATTCCGAACAGGGTAATTCATATCGTATTAACACAAATAATTCCATTAATACATCGTAATAAATTACAAAACTTTTACAAAATAATCTATTAATTTTGAATAAATATATTATGTCGGGCCAACGGCGTTTGTCGCCGTCGGGCCGACGTTGTTTTGTCGCCGTCGGCTGGACGGCAGCTTCCACCGTTGGCTCGACGGCGCCGGCCGCCGTCGAGACGATGGCGGCAGGTTGGACAAAACAACGTCGGCCTGACGGCGGTTCCCATCGTCGGGCCGACGGACCGGCCGCCGTCGGCTGTGTGCTATCTGGGGAAGACTCTCCCCAGATACTTAACTTCCGGTGTTTGGAAGATGAAGTAAGAATATGATAGTTATTCTAGACTTACCTGTAAGTTCACGTATTACTGAGATTCTTACGAATTTATGAATACAAAGATAAGGACCAAGAGCCTGCCCACCCACGCCTTAACATAGAAAGAAAACCAGGAGAATTACTTGAGTATACAAATTAATAAATCAGGGTGAAAAAATAAGGGTACATAGGGGTAGATGGTTCTGATCCTGTTTATGTGATGTTAGGATTTTTGCTCCCCTCCAACTATGAAAACTGAGGCTACTTCGGCATGCGCAGGCTTATCCTCTCCCCTGACCCTTATCTTCATATTTGTAGTTTCGTAAGAATCTACAGGTAAGTCTAGTATAACTATCATATTAGTCCTGAAAAGCCTTGTTTTCCATTAAACTATCCCCACTGATCTAAGTTAGTCCGAAATTGCCATTCAACAATGTGGTGTTTTCCTGAAATCCAAATGAATATAGTCTTGAATTCCTGTCGTAAACAGCCCTGAAAAGCCTTGAAATAGCCTTGACTTCCATATCGTCACATCTGTACGAACCCTGTGTCATAGTTAGGCGGGTTTGGGGGAAGCAGGTACGTGAGGGTGTGGACGAAGTTGTTTTTTTGTGTATCAAATACGTTTATTCTGCTGAATAAGTCTGTTGTCAGTACCGTAGCACTGGTCTTCCAGCCATTTATTTACACAAACGGTATATAGAATAAGGTATACAATAACTGTTGAACACACAATGGGCAGCATTTAAAACAATGAAATTCTGTAACCCAAAAGTTTCATAGCAATATGGTAACAGTAGTGTCATATAACTAGATCAATATTAGTCAATATTAAGGCCCTGTCACATTACGGCGTATGGCGGGAGCGTATTGAAAACCTACGTACGCCGTGCTGGTGCCGGCCTATGATGACCTTCGGTGAACTTTCGGGTGGGTTTGAGCATATGGGAGACCTATGAGGAGCCTATGAGGAGCATATGGGAGCGTGCTGCGACATTTTTTGACTGTTTTGATTAGCATGTGGAGCGTATGAGGAGCGTATGAATATTTTAGGAGCATATGAGGAGCGTATGCGAAACCTATGCGCGACCTATGGTATCTCTCCGCGGTCCGCCGCTTGGTGACTCCTGGGTATATAAAGCCTGGAGCAACAGGCTCCCCTCACTCTGCCACCATGCCTGCTAAGAGGAACACCACTGCTGCTGCTGCTTCTGCTACTGCTACTACTACTACTACTACCAGAACTACTGCTACTACACCAGCCTCCAGAGCTGCTGTTACTACAGGAGGAGGACTAGGCCGTGGGAGAGGCAGAAAGAGGCAGACTTTGTTACAATGCTCTCCATCACCAGCTTCCTCACCTGCCTCGCCACCTCACCACTCTCCACACCACTCTCCAGAACACCACTCTCCACAACACTACTCTCCAGAACACCACTCTCCACTGGAGGAGCTGGAGATGGAAGTGGAGAGGTCGACGACGCAACGCTGGCGTCCCCGCTCCAGCTCGCCATCTCCTGCCTCTGTGGGCAGCTCACGGGGGTCGTCCGCTGCCTCCGCCGCCTCCGCCGCCTCCACCAGCACCGCTGCCATCGGCATGTCAAAGAGACGGAGGGCCAAGAAGAGCGACTGTTCTCTGTCGGTCTTCAAGGAGGGTCAAATGTTGGACTTCCTCGAGGAGAACCCCATCATTTGGAACATGAAGCTCACGGATTACCCCTGCTCAGACAGAAAGGCCAAGATGTGGGAGGACCAGGCGACACTTCTGGGGACCACAACAGTCCATCTCCAGAAGTGGTACAAGTCGCTCAGGGACACGAACACGCGGCTCCACCAAAAAAAGAGCGGGGACGGAGCCACTGACCTGACTGAGCGGGAGCAGTGGATCCTGCGCAAGTTCGGGTTCCTGCGGTCCGTCATCCGTCACCGACCGGAGCCCTGCAGGAGTGTAAGTACATACTCTTTTTTCGTTCTGACAAGTGCGGCCATTAGTATCGTATTCTAGTTTGTTATGTCATGCTTTTGTTGTATTTATGTTTGTTTGTTTGTTGTTGTTTTACGTCCTAGCAACATCTAATATTCTAGTAATTTGTTAATGTTATTTATTTCTTTAATGTTGAGTTGTTGTGTAGTTGTTCTTAAATCGAGATATTGACAATAGATGTATCATGATATAATCGTTATAAATCCATGTTTGCATTTAACGTTAATTATTTTTGCTTTATATATTTTTGATTTACTGTTGACTTGTCGTGTCTTTTGTCGAAATATCGATTTGCATTCATGTTACTTATGTTATGTTATGATTTTGTCTTGCAGTTGGCCACTCCTGTCGCGGCTCCGCAGCTTGATCTGAGCGTGGAGGAGAATGTCAGGACCGATGTGGAGGTGGCGATGGACGAGGATCTTCCAACCACTCCTCCCGCTACATCCCAAGAGCGGGGAAAGGGGAGAGGGAAGCGATCTGCCCCAGTCGACAACAACCTCCTCGCTGCCATCCACAAGAGGTTCGATGAGTCTGCCGACATCCTCAAGGTGATGCAGCCGCCTCCTCCTCCACCTCCACCTCCACCGGCGGTGACGAAGCGAGTGGCATTCGCCAGCTATATGCGGGACATGATCCTCACGATGCCGGAGGAGCGGTTTGTGTCGGTTTGTGGTGCACTCAACCGCATGGCGTCGCACCATCTGGAGGAGGAGGAAGGAACCTTCATGGCCCCAGTGGTTTGTGTGGCTGCTCCTGCTCCTGCACCTGCTCCTGCACCTGCTCCTGGACCTGCTCGTGTGTCTGCAAGTGAGGCATACCAGCCTCAACCCCACCGGTGGACTCACCAGCCACCACCGGCATCACCATGGGCTTCACAGACACACGAGTATGTGCAGCACTATATGGGGCAGCCGCAGATTCCTCATCAGCCACAGCCACAGCCGCCTCTGCCAAGTCTTCCGCCTCAGCCTTAGCCTCTACCTCCAACCTCCGTAGGTCACGAGGCGCCCGCAGCTCCGCTGGTGGTACGGCCGTCACACACTGCTGGACAACTACGGACATTAGGGATGGCGGGGCACACAAGGGGCTCTCCCGGAGTCGTGGTGCGTGCGGGTGCTCCGCCCACTGTGGGTGCCGCATGGCCGGGGACTTGCGCTGCTGCAGACATTGTGACTCCGACACACGTCGACCCCACCCCAGTGAACTTGTCTGAGTCGGCCAGCCCAGAAGGACTATTGAACTTGTCGGGGCTGTCCGGCATATCTGGCACGTTGGGCGCAAATTTGGACTTATTCCCCTCGTCAGCCACACAGTCGCCAGCTGATGCCACTTCTAATGGCAAGGGAGAGAAGTGATTGTAAATATGTGTATATATGTAGTCTTAGTTTTTATTTATCTTTGTACATTTGTATGTATATATGTGTATATATTGTTTGTACATTTATATGTCAAGATGCTAAAATAAATAAATATACTGTCAATTTTAATTTTTGTGTCCGTGTTCAGTAAAGGCATGCCATCATTTAATTGTTATATATTAAAGTACAATTAACATTAAAATTAAAATTAAAACATAAATAACATTAAATTTAACATATTTATTATAATGTTTCTCCTTCCCCTTTCTCCCTTTCCTCCTCTCTCTCTTCCTCTCTCTATCTCTCTTCCTCCCTCTCTATCTCCCTCTCTCTCTATCTCTCTTCCTCCCTCTCTATCTCCCTCTCTCTCTATCTCTCTTCCTCCCTCTCTCTGTCTCTCTTCTCCCCTCCCTCCCTCCCTCTCGTCTCCCCCTTTCTCTCTCTGTGTCACTCTATTTTTTCCTGTGTTCTTAGTATGTATGTAAAAAGAGAGGAGATTCATTACAATTACATTAACTAGATGACTTTAAATTAAGGAGCGAAAGAACGTAACAGACATGTAAAATTGTGTTTTCATATCTATAAAATGATATCGTTTATTTTATACTAGACATATAAACATTAGCATCTCATATAACAGGAGAGATGTCACAACATCACAGACATGTTTGCAAAAACAGTAGACAGACATAGCGCATACAGACTGATAAAATGTTTTGTCAGATCATCCTGTCTTGCCATGACAGTGCTCCGGCAGGTGAGACGACCCAGTCTTTAATTAGATTGCGCTGTTCCTTTCCTAGCTTGGACGCGGTGTTGGGGTTAACAGGTTCAATGTTAATGTCACGAAGGTTGTGGCCCTCTCGCCAACCTCCAGGCACAAAGTTGTTGTTGGCTGTCTCGGGACGATCCAGCTGCATGTTCTGTAGCGCTGGGTAGCATGTCCTCATGAGGTTGTGCAGAACCATGCACGCCTTGACGATGAGCTTCACGTTGGAGGGGTGGTGCTGCATAGTCGTCAGGAGCACTTGGAAGCAGTTGGCAAGAATGCCAAAGGCATTCTCCACCACTCTCCTAGCTCGGGAAAGCCGGTAGTTGAAGAGTCGCTCGTCATTGGTCAAGCCCCTCTTGCCGTACGGCTTCATCATGGTCGGCCGCAGGGCAAAGGCGTCGTCACCGATCAGGAAATACGGCACATCTTTCTGGCTGTCGACGAGCGGTTCAGGGTTCGGAAAGCCGATGGTGCCATCTTCTGTGCACGCCTTCAGCTCGGAGGCGTTGTAGATCTGGGCATCGGACGCGGAGCCCATACCGCCAATATCTGCCCAGATAAATTTGTAGTCCGCATCTACAAGCGCCAACAGGACCACGGAGAAAAAGCCCTTGTAGTTGTAGTAGAGCGACCCACTCTTTGGAGGGCACCGGCAGGCGATGTGCTTCCCATCCAGAGCACCACAGGTATGGGGGAAGTTCCATCTCTCTGCAAAGAGGTCCACGATGGCATGCCACCCTTCTGGAGTCGTCGGACACGTCATGACCTCGGCCATGTACTCGTCGACGATGGCCTTGCAGACTTCACGCACTATCAGCGACTGTGTGTTGTGGGGCACCCTCCACCCAAACTTCATGGAGGAGTATTTTGTGCCGGATGCCAGGTGCCGCAGAGTAAGTGCTATTTTCAGTGCCGGGTCGAGCGGCACCCTGAATGTGGTCCGTTTTTTGGCGATCCTGGGTCCCACTCGCGCCACAATCTCGTCAAACAATTGGGGAGGCAGCCGCATGAAGTTCACAAACGACGCGGTGTCCTCGCTGCGGAGCTCGACCATCAGCTTGTCGAACAAGCCAAACTGTGGCCGCCTCCCAATCCAGGGTCTGACCCACACTGATCGTCGCCGCTGCTCCCTCCTCCTTCGTCTCTCGATACGGGACGCCAGAAGAACCATGAGGAGTAGAGTAAGCTCATGGTGATAAAGGGCAACTCTGTAGAAAAGCTGGAACTGTGCTTGCAGTGCCTGGGCATCCATCCTGTATGAGCAGCAGAGCAGGAATGACTGAAGGAATGACGTGGGTCGCCTTTATATACCGAGACCATAGGTCGGGCATACGCCGCCATACGCTTCGCATACGCCTCCCATACGCTTTTCATACGCTCTCATACGCAACGCCTAGGTTCTGCGTACGCTGCATACGCCCGAGATACGCCCCTGATACGCCCGTGACGCAAGTTGAGCGTACGAGTAGCGTATGCCGGCGTACCCCTAGCATACGCCGGCGTACCCCCAGCGTACAAGGAGCGTATGCGGAGCGTACGCCGGCGTATGAGTAGCGTATGGCCCATACGCCCCCGTAGGTCAAGATTTTTTGAGCATGCACAAAAAAATGGGGACGGACGGATTTATGAAAGCGTATGGCGGCGTATGCCTCATACGCTTCACATAAGCCGTCACCTGACGGCGTATGAGTAGCGTATGAGTAGCGTATGAGTAGCGTATGAGTAGCGTATTCGGCGTATGCCGACGTATATGACGTAAAGCGGCTACGCCGCCATACGCTCCCGCCATACGCCGTAATGTGACAGGGCCTTTAGATCAATGTGAGTATTTACATAGTATTTAGAATGTAAGCAGAAGTTATCTTCTGTATTCAGTTGGTAAAGTTGTAGTAAGTGTTAATGTTCAGTTGCAGTTAGGCAAGCGGTATATAAATGTCAGTTTGTTAGAAATATTCTAGTGTGCCTCTAGTGTAGTTAGTTATGTGAGTTTATGAATTATGTTGTTGGGGTGGGGTTGTTAATAATACACTGGACCAGTTGTGACCAGTGATGCAGTGGGACCAATCCCAGTGTATTTAGGTCTTAAATTTTACATTTTTATTTGGACAGCACCAAATAAAAAAGGGAAATTAATATGCAGTAATGCGAGACTTACGTAGTAAGTAAGTATAACTAAGATTCTTCTGAATCTTACGGATGCCTGACCTATTGCACTGTTATAGTAATGCCAAACACCAGGCTAGGTGGCCACAGAGTATACATTTTTCAGTCATTGGTTTCACTCAGCGAGGATTCAAACACAACCACCTACCAAAACGGGAGGCGGGCACTCGACTCATTCGGCCATCCCGTTTTGGTTTTAATCATATCCTATCTTTTCCTTTTTTTTCCTTTTTATCGTCTACTCTTAGGGACCATATGTTCTGTATGCACCAGCACATATGCCCTGAACCCACTAATCACTAAACTAAAATAAACTCAAATTAAAATCAAAACTCGCGTTAATCAAGCAACCACTATCCTAAAGAAAATAACTATGGTAGAAGAAATTGAATGCAAACTGGGAAGGGGCACGCACTTTGCCCACCTAAACTGCCAGAGTGCATCCAACAAAATAGACATAATAAAAATGCATCTGAAAAAAGACAATCTAGATGTCCTAACACTATCAGAGACTTGGTTCACTGAGAAACACCAAAATAACTACCTAAATATAAATGGATATAGGCTTGTACGTAATGATAGACAGCAAAATAACACTCTAAACCAAACAAAAAATGGTGGAGGTGTTGCCCTTTACTGCAAAGACACCAACATTCTAGATCCTGAAGCACTAATAACAGCTAACTTATCAAATGAACACATAGAACTGCTATGGTGCCTAATAAAAAATGAAAAGCAAGCAAATATAGCCATAGCAAGCCTCTACAGACCTCCATCAGGGGACATTGAACTCTTCATTGAAGCCCTAGAAAAGAGCATAAACACCATAAAAAAAACTGACAAAGGCAGAAATCTTCATACTAGGAGACTTTAATGAAAATTATAACAGCAATAATATAAACAAACTAATGCCGCAAACCACAATCAAAATCTTAGGCCTGCAACAGCTCACCACTGAAAAAACAAGGCTAAGTAAAAATAGCACAACAATTGACCTAATACAAACCAACTCAAATCACGCCACTCAATGGGGCACCAGGAGCTGGGGTATAAGTGATCATGAGCTAATATATGTAACAAGGAAAAAACTAAAAAGCACAAATCACTATGAATATAAGATGGGCAGGTCCCAAAAAAACTACTCAGAAGATGCATTAATAAATCATCTGCACCAAAACATAAACAACATCATACAAAACAGAGATGATGTTAATATCTATTGGGGCAACATCATCACAGAAATAAGAAAATCAGCTGATGAGATGTGCCCCATTATGAAAATAAAAATACAAAAAAACAGGACCCCTGGGTAGACAATGACCTGCTAACGCTCATCATAGCCAAAAGTAAACTGGGTAATAAAGCAAAGCTCACAGAAACTATTGAAGACAAACTGGCCTACCATATCGCCAGGAACAACTCTCTCAAAGCTGTGAGAACAGCAAAAAAGAAATACATAATAAAGCAGGCCAAAGACTGGCGAAGCAATACATACACATTCTGGAAAAATGTAAACCTATTATTCCCCAAAAATAACAAAGAAGAGCACACAAACTTCCAAAATAACGAAGGGACAATACTCACAGACAAAGACGCAGCAAACAAACTGAACACACACTTTGCCACAATAGGACGAAAGCTGTCAGAATCTTTTTTTAAAAGGTGGGAAAATAGACCAGGAACTGTGCAGAATGAAATCCACACCTGCAAAACAGATATAATAGAAGTAAAAAAATTAATAAATGAAATAGACACAAATAAACCAAGTGGAATAGATGAAATACCAACCAAAACACTGAAAGAGGCACTCCAAGCCATCCCAGCCACTATAGTAGACCTATTCAACATCTCCTTTGAACAAGGGCATTTTATCTCAGCCTGGAAAATGGCAACCATTACCCCTATTCACAAAAGTGGAGACAAACAAGACTTTGGAAACTACAGGCCAATATTGATTCTTCAAACCCCAGGCAAGCTCATTGAAAAAGTGTTACACAGACATATAAATGAACACCTGGAAACAAATTATATACTAAATGAAAGACCAGGTTTCAGGAAACTGCACTCCACATCTAAACAATAGCTAACCTAACAAATGACATATTGGCGTCAATGAACCAAAAACAATTAGTTGGAGCAGCTTTCATTGACTTCAGCAAAGCATTCGATACAGTAGACCATAACATACTACTGGAAAAACTAGAATCCGTGGGCATAAAATTCAATACTATGGGCTGGATAAAATGCTACCTGAACAACAGGCAACAGAAAACAAAAATAAACAATACACTATCAGACAAACAACAAAAATAAACAATACACTATCAGACAAACAACCTGTCACATGTGGTGTACCCCAAGGGTCAGTGTTAGGGCCACTACTCTTTATAATCTACATAAACGATCTTGAAAAATGGTTGCAAACCGAATGCCTCCAACTAGATGCAGATGCCACAGTCATATATGCAAATGGCACCACAGAAGAGGAGGTAATAACTAAACTAAACAAGCTACTAAAACTGGATGAGTGGTGTGAGTCCAACAAAATAACCATCAACACAAGCAAGTCAAAAACAGTTCTCTTCTCACATAAACAAATGCCAGAAAGAAAACTACACTGTAAGCTAGGAAACCAAACACTAGAAATGTAGACCATTACAAATACCTAGGCCTTGAGTTGGACAGCCAACTAAACTACAACCTAGGTATAAACAAAATTGTCCAAAAGGTAAACCACAAACTGTGTCTATTTGCAAAGCTAAGAGACTACATGACACAAGAAATGTCAATAAAAACTTCAAGGGCATGCTGCTCCCCTATTTTGACTATGGAGATGTAAACTAAGAACTTCTAAAAAAACTGCAAACACTTCAGAACAGAGCCCTGAAAATCTGCCTCAGAGTAGACAAGCTGCACCCCACCTATGACATACACAAAAAAAACTAAGTAAAACTACTAGAAAATAGGAGAATAATTCATCTGAAAACATTAGCACACAGCTATAGTCAAGACAATAAACTCCTAACAAAACCACAAAGGGCTACTAGAGCAAATAATGCGCCACTACTAAAGCAGACCAGAAGCCAAATAAAAGCTCACGAGATAAGCACACTGGAAATGGCTGCCAAGGTGTGGAATGCCCAAACAGTAAAGGAATGACAAATTCCTGACCTAAAAACATACAAAAGATATCTGTGCAAAATAAGGCTAGGAAACCCCCACTAAGCTGCACTGCAAAATGGCATGTGATATGTCACGGCCCACCAGCGGGACGCCCAATGGAAGGTAAACATGCCAAAAGTAGCCAGATAGCACACCACACAGCTACGTACAAGGCTATGATATGTAAATAGGAGTAGGCTAGTCTAGAAGTAAGAGTAGAACAAATCATCATCATCATCATCATGCTGTCGTCGCGATGTGACAAAGACTGCTATATATATATATATGCCAAGAAAATCCAAGCAAATTAACATAGATTACTAACCAGACCAACCAACTATCTATCTGCTGCTGAATTGCAGGCAATGAAATACCTTATCAGCAGCTACTGTATGATAAGATAACACCGACACTACAGCTGGCCAGCATTGAAAACAAGCCTGAATACCCAGGCTTTATATGCCATGGACAGTATGAATACAGCCTCAATAAAAATAAATAAATCAATAAAAATCATGGTAATTGTGAAAGAAGTAAAGTTTCTGCGTTCATGTTACTTCCTCTTTGAGGGAACATTAAACCTTTATGGAAATGATCAAAATAAATTAAGTCTAATTGTAATTATTTTCTTTTAGGTGCAGTCGACTGCGTCGACGGATTGGCTCCTTATATATTTAGAGATTTCATGGACGTGGGCAGGGTCTCACAATCGCGGGGTTCAGAGGAATGTGACTCATGGGCGGCCGTCATGAAAAATGATATAGAATTTGAGCTTTCAGATTTTCATATTATCGGAGACTCTTTTAGTGACATCAAGAATTACTGCCAGCTACCTCTCAAGAGGGATGTGCCGGTTTGCTATCCCATCGGGTCTTCAAAGCTAGAGGCTTGTAATATAACGGCCGATGGTGAGTCTTTGAAACAGATTAAAGTTGCATAGTCCAATTGTTTTGAGTTTCTATCATTTTCTGAGATAGATATATTAGTTTGATCGTATAATTTACCTAGTTTGAAGTATCTTTTATTTTAAATGGCTAACTTTTGAGATATTTGAGGTGCAAACATGCCAAATTAATTTTGCCAAGCACACCAAAACTCTAACACCATACTGTTCCAGAGAAACAGGTTCTAGTAAATTGTCTCAGCAATCCCTTCTATGTGGTGACAAATGTTTAATAAGTGCACCAGTATCTAAGTTAGAAATGTAGAATCAAATCTAGGTAATTGTTTTGGTTTTGAAAATTTGATGTTTTCATCGGACTATGCAGCTTTAAATAAATAAAGAGGACAGCGTAAACTATGCAGTTTCAGTTCCAGGAAGACAGGGGAGATGCTCGCGATGTCAGGTGGAAGTGCCTGACTATCCGCTAATCTTTTATTTATTTTTTGGTAAATATTTTTATTCATCTGAATTCATATTTTGTCAGCACCGAGGCACTGATCTTCCAGCCGTTGGAGCGATCACATTTGATTTTTACATAGTGGAAGTAGAATGTGTTGCATTGTGTACAGCACAACCCATTCTGAACATAAAAGAAAGTGGGGGAGCAGCCTATGCTGTATAGTGTACAGCATAGGTACTCAACATAGTGCAATGTATATGCATCCAGATAGAGTGCGCAGTAATGTACACTAGTAGTGGTTAAATCATTATGCTGTGTTTGTATATCAGTTAGATTTGGTTTTAATAACGCTTAGTCTTTTAATAGTGCCATAATTGGTGTGGTCGACGCCCAGAATGACACTTTGTTTCCTCTTTTCTTACTTTTTGAGGTGACTGCTCATTTGACGGCCTCTATGCACTATTTTGGTACATTTGCTCTCATACAAAATTCCCATTTTCTTCCTATTTTGTGAGGAAAATCCCTATTTTATCCCTATTTCTCCCACAAAGAAATTCCTATTTTCCTATTTTTTTGACCCACTGCCTCACTTGACGCCCTGTCCTTAGTTGCTTTGGCCGAGAGAGAGTGGGATGGGTGTTATGGGTGTTGAGGTTAGTGTAGGAGGTGAAGTTCTGGTCATGCGGTTTAAAAGAAGTCGCAGGTGTGGCATCGGAAGTGGCAACCAGGTTAGAATTAAGGTTAGTAGTGTGATGTTCTCTGTGGTAGAGTGGTTAGAGTGTAAATTTTGTCTAGGTCGGACTCCTAATCTCATGGTCGGTGGTTCGATTCCCCATGCCATCACCTCTGGCAATTTGGCTTTCCACCACTGTGTATAACTTACAGCGTCATCAAAGGCCGGTTGCTCTCATACCATGTCTATGTGGTGTGGGAGGTTAAAAATCCCTTGGGTCGGTAAATGTGTAGGCTTGGGCTTTCTATCGACCAGCAGTGGAATGAGGAAGACCAGTCGTCTATGACTGAAATTTCCCCTGCTTAAACAACTAATGGACCAAAAAAAAAAAAGAAAAGAAAAGTCCTGGGTAGTCCTGGAATTTGATATGTCAAAATGATTATGAACTCTCCTGTCAGTGTTGCTTAATTTTATCAAGTTTGACACTGTCATTGAACTATGCAGATGTAATAAATGGAGATGGTGGTACAACATTTGCTTTTTTCTCTTAGACGGTGTGAGGCCCTACAGAGGATATTTTCCATATTCATTGAATGTGGGAGCGTACAACAATTCACTGGCAGTTGTAGCCGGGAAGGCCTGTAGCACATGGAAGTCACATAACACAGATTATAAATCTTTCATGATACCAGGACTGTTGACAAATGACTTTAACAAATGTCGAACCATCTTTGAGAAGACGGAACCTTGGTGTTACACCAACTATGGTGCCCAGAAGAGCTCTTGTAGTATAACTTGCACCGGTGAGGATTTCTTTCAATAATTCTTTGATTCGGATTGTAGCAGTTAGTTAGTCATGAGCCCCCACTGCCACTGGTGACAGTCTCTACAAGACTAGATAACAGATTCAGTCATCCCATACTTGCAGTAAGGGTGACGGACAACATAAGCCGTGTTTACACGGGCAATTGTGAAGCGAATTAGACAAAGCGATTCATATGAAGCGAAGTAGCGGCGCGTTTACACGAAGCGAGTTTGAAAGTGTTTCGGCGCCGGGAACCAGCAGCCTTAGTTCTGCCTGTAGCCGGCGAGCACTGCTATTTGTTTACTTTACACTCGGCGATTCGACGCCGATGTAGCTGCTACGTTAATATCGCTTGTAATTTAGGGTTAATTTAATTAAATTTCATTATTTGAGTATGTAATTCTGTTAAATATGATCGCATTCAATAGATTTCGGCCTAATCAGTCCCTAACACTGCCGGGCACCAGCGATAGTTACAACTGCGCATGTAGCCGGCAAGCACTATCCCCGCCCGGGAACCAGCGGAATCGCTTCATATAAACCACCTCGCGAGGCGATCTACAAAAAGCGCATCATATGAATCGAATCAGCCCTAATACGCTTCAGCGGCGCGTTTACACGGCGAATGTGAGGCGAACTAGGCAAGGCGATTTATATGAAGCGATTTAACTCTCCCGTGTAAACACGGCTATAGTGACATGTTTGTGTATCTTTTTATATATCCCTTATCTATGTTTGCTATCCTTGTAGGCTCAGTGTCTGAAACATCCAAAAGAAGACAACATTGTACTCCTATGGTTGTTTTAATCTCAACATAGTTGCTACAGGCATATGTACATAGTCTGGACTGGCTGCTGCTCGTGGTGATAGAGAGAGAGCATGTGACCTGCACCTTTATTTATAGGTTTTTATCCGGGTGTCAATCAGGTGATCCTAGCTTGTACCCAGCAGCCCGTTGGCTACAGAGTACCAATGCAGCCGTCACCTGCTTGGTTGCATAGCGCTAAATAAAAATCACCCCAAAATTCTCAAATATTTTACAAGCGTCTAAATACTGGCAAACATACCTTTAGTATGGAACAGGAAGTGGAATCCCTGCTTCCAGTATCAAATGGCTACTTATATCGGCATAGAGTTGGTGAAATGTGACAGAATGCCAAAAAGACAAGATTGCAACCATAGAATGCTGTCGATTTCACTTTTAAAATCCATTAAACGACATGTTTTATTATATTTTTCAAGGAAAAAATAGCAGGCAATTATTACGATATATGTGTAGAGCCTCCAATCAGAGACTCTACCTGTAGAGCCTCCAATCAGAGACTCTACCTGTAGAGCCTCCAATCAGAGACTCTACCTTTGGAGACTCCAATCAACGACTCTACCTGTAGAGACTCCAATCAGAGACTCTACCTGTAGAGACTCCAATCAGAGACTCTACCTGTAGAGACTCCAATCAGAGACTCTACCTGTAGAGACTCCAATCAACGACTCTACCTGTAGAGCCTCCAATCAGAGACTCTACCTTTGGAGACTCCAATCAACGACTCTACCTGTAGAGACTCCAATCAGAGACTCTACCTGTAGAGACTCCAATCAGAGACTCTACCTGTAGAGACTCCAATCAGAGACTCTACCTGTAGACACTCCAATCAACGACTCTACCTGTAGAGCCTCCAATCAGAGACTCTACCTGTAGAGCCTCCAATCAGAGACTCTACCTGTAGAGACTCCAATCAGAGAATCTACCTGTAGAGCCTCCAATCAGAGACTCTACCTGTAGAGACTCCAATCAACGACTCTACCTGTAGAGCCTCCAATCAGAGACTCTACCTGTATAGACTCCAATCAGAGACTCTACCTGTAGAGACTCCAATCAGAGTCTCTACCTGTAGAGACTCCAATCAGAGACTCTACCTGTAGAGACTCCAATCAACGACTCTACCTGTAGAGCCTCCAATCAGAGACTCTACCTGTATAGACTCCAATCAGAGACTCTACCTGTAGAGACTCCAATCAGAGTCTCTACCTGTAGAGACTCCAATCAGAGACTCTACCTGTAGAGACTCCAATCAACGACTCTACCTGTAGAGCCTCCAATCAGAGACTCTACCTGTATAGACTCCAATCAGAGACTCTACCTGTAGAGACTCCAATCAGAGTCTCTACCTGTAGAGACTCCAATCAGAGACTCTACCTGTAGAGACTCCAATCAACGACTCTACCTGTAGAGCCTCCAATCAGAGACTCTACCTGTATAGACTCCAATCAGAGACTCTACCTGTAGAGACTCCAATCAGAGACTCTACCTGTAGAGACTCCAATCAGAGACTCTACCTGTAGAGACTCCAATCAGAGACTCTACCATTAGAGTCTCCAATCAGAGACTACCTGTAGAGCCTCCAATCAGAGAATCTACCTGTAGAGCCTCCAATCAGAGACTCTACATGTAGAGCCCCCAATCAGAGACTCTACCTGTAGAGCCTCCAATCAGAGACTCTACCTGTAGAGTATGTGATCCAATTACCCATTCTTAATTAATGATATATATCTCTAGCCCAATAGAAATTTCAAGAAAAATAACATAACTTGTTTTAATTCACAACTGTCATGATATATACTGTACATATGTGTAAGGTATGTGTTCATTAATGGGACTGTATTACTATTATGGCCCACCACATCGACAATTTCTGATTTTATCCTCCCACACCACTATCATTTTTAGTAATTTCAGGATTTCGCGGATTTCGCTGATTTCCGGGATTATTCCCACAGCACGATAAATGTATAATCACTATTAATACATTGTTTTACACTGCAGCACCATCAGTGTATACTAATATGTGGTGCAGACGCTGCAGCACTATCAGCATATACTACTAATATATATTTCAAATGGCGCAGCACTATCAGCATATCACTAATGCATGCTTCAAACGCCGCAGCACTATCAGCATATACTACTAATATATATTTCAAATGGTGCAGCACTATCAGGATATTACTAATGCATGCTTCAAATGCTGCAGCACTATCAACATATACTACTAATACGTGCTTCAAACGCCACAGCACTATCAGCGTATACTACTAATCGCTTCAAACGCTGTAACACTATCAGCATATACTACTAATACATGCTTCAAACGCCACAGCACTATCAGCGTATACCACTAATGCGTGCTTCAAACGCCGCAGCACTATCAGTGTATAGCAATATATATGAAACCCAAATTCCGGGAATTTTCTGCGATTCGGACAATGCGAATGGGAGAAACTTGCTATCATCCCTGCACATGTCAGATTAGGAACAAACAGTATGGCATCTTCAGGACCGAAGCCACCGGCGCCGCTAAGATTAGCAAATCAACATGGCAATGAAATGGCGAGACTGGCTGAGTTCATATGAAATATAGGTAGGTGCTGCAGGTGTTACATTGAACTCTGAGAAGATACAATGCTTTACTTTCAGGGATGAAATATCTCCGCGATTCCGCGGATTTCCCGGATTTGTCAGTCCCGCAGCACCATCAGCGTAGATCTATACTAATACATGGTGCAGATGCTGCAGTACTATCAGTGTATACCACTAATAAATGCTTCAAACGGCACAGAACTAGTATCAGTGTATACCAATATATATGAAACCCGACTTCCGGAAATCTTCCGCGATTCCCTGACAGTGCTAAACCTAAGGGAGAATATCCGCATTTCAGCTTTTTTTCCCGGAGACCACTTTCGTCCCTGTACTTTACTGCACTTCACAGGCCCTGACTCCACAAAAATGTACCGTACGTTCAAAATGGAAAGCGTCAACAAGGACAAGAAAAACCCGCTCATTGAGGCCTTCTGAAAATATTGCATGGGGAAGGCGAACATGACCGTCATCAGGTACACAATTCCTGTGACCAACTGGCCTCTAGCACTTGCTTGTGGGGAGTCCATAACCTTACGATGGTTGCCGGCTGCAGAACTGCAGCAATATAGAAAGGCCTCGATAAATCGGTCCAATCTTTGGTTGTAGAAGCTGGGGATGTCTTTACAACAATCAAACGACGAATCGTTGGGGCGGCCCCGAATCACTCCTGTCTGGTGGAAGCAGACCACTTGTATCCAGTAACAGCAGCAAGGGTTCAGGAGGAAGGGATGGGTAAAGGTGGGTTCAGCAGGTTCCAGCAACAAGAACAAAGCGAAAGAAATGATAAGGTAAAAGGCCCCACCCAAGCAAAGAACTCCCTTGATCAGGGGGAGAAGTAATGTTATCACAGTGAATTGCTATGTATACATTATTCGCATGGAAATGGATATATATATATAAATATATATATATTACTTTTACAATAAATGATGATGATATATACTGATATTATATATTCCCCGACCCCTTTTCATCCCCTCAGCGTTTTTCGTGTGACACATGTTCAAAGATCTTCAAGACTATCTCGAGTTTGGCGAAGCATCAGCGACTTGTATCCACCTGCCATGCAGAGCTTCAACCGCTGTCTTGCATTCGCTGTCGGCAAACCTTCTGCTCCCTGTTTGGTCGAAGAAGACATGAGAACAGATGTAAAATTGGGAGAGATACACCCACTTTACCCGCTACTTCACCTGTTTCACAAATCGGGAGAGATGTTTCTACAGAGTCTTTTTGTTATAAGTACTGCATCATATGAAGATGCATAGTGTTAAATGTTCTCTATGTTCTGTGATAATGGGAAATAGTAAACTTCTCAATAAGCATATGCGGTTATATCACACTGATTATGTTGCGACTCCCACCCAATTTTCTTCTTCTTCTTCTTCGTGTTTCATGAGCACTGATACTAATGATGATTTTGATGATGATGATTAAGATGCTGCTGGTGGTGGTGGTGGTGTGAATGAAAAAACAATCTCTTTTACAAGACAGAGAGATTCAAGTGGAGTATTCCAACATGCTTCTGTTTCAAAATCTCATTACAACATTACTTGCGAAGATTGTGGTAAGCAATTCACGTCATGGCGCCATTTGATTTCCCATAGATGGATTCACGCCTCAGAAGGTACTCAACCACATCAAGAACCATGGGTAGCAGATTAAAATATCCCCCCACCTTAGGGTGAAGGAGAGATTATTGACATTCCATTGCAAGTGGTTTATACAAGAAATTGTGACATATTGTTGTAGCAACTCACAATATTGGAAGGGTTAAAGGTATCTATAATTTCCCCAAGGCAGATTATGCTGGAGATAGTTTGATATAAGAAGAACACATTCATTGTATTTATGAATTTGAAAAGAACTCATCTCAGATAAATTCTGCTTTTGGTTTAATTTTGAAATCGAATATCGTTATTTTACCACTTATTTTAATTCAACAATATTCAATTTTCCACACTCTGTTAATAACCTATCCGATCTAACAAGCTTATTTGATCATATTAGAAAGATTGATGTGGAACGTTTACTTCAGGCCATGGGTGACAACTCCAAATGGCACACAGTTTACATTACTAATGTCGATTATTATGTTTTTAGAAATTAAATTGTGTGTGTGTATGATTTATTTTCATAATGTTTTACTTATGTGTGAGTATGTGAATGTGTGTGTGAGTATGTGTTCGCATGGCTATAAACATGTATGTGGTGTGCTCTGGTGCGCTCATCATCATCATGCTGTCGGTCGCGATGCGACAAAGACTGCTTTCATTACTTGACTGCCGCTCTCCATTTAGCTCTCTGCTGTGAGAGTTGCGTCCATGAGTCGGTCTTAATGTCTCTCAGCTTCAGGTTTCTCTTGATGGTATCTTTGAACCGGAGACGGGGGCGCCCTCTCTTTCTGTAGCCAGAAGACAGTTGAGAATAGAGGATCTGCTTTGGTAGCCTGTCTGATGACATCCTCATGAGGTGTCCAGTCCACCGGAGATTCTTTTTGATCAGAAGATCTTCCATAGAGGGCAGCCCCATCCGTTCGAGTATTTCCTTATTCGTCACTTTGTCCTTCCAGGTTAGCCTCATGATTGAACGCAGATGTCGCATCATGAAGGCATGCAGCTTTTTCACCTGCTGTCTGTACACTGTCCAGGCCTCGGCTCCGTATAGTAGGGTGGATAGCACGATTGCGCGGTAGATCTTACCTTTGACCCGAATGGACACATGGTGGTTGTTCCAGAGTCTCTGGCGTAGTCGGCCGAAAGATGCGCTAGCCTTGGCCATCCTCCTCTGTATCTCAGCATCAATGCGTCCATCACTTGATATAGTGCTTCCGAGATAGGTGAATTCCGGAACAGAGTTCAGCTTGTTTCCGTCAACCATGATCTCCTCCTCTCGGGTTCTTGTAGAGTTGGGTTGGTACAGCACCTCCGTCTTCTTGATGTTAATTTTCAGGCCAAACTTCTTTGATGCATCGGAGAAAGCGTCCACTATTTTCTGGGTCTCTTCAGCAGAGTGGGCAACCAGTGCACTGTCATCTGCGAATAGTAGCTCTCTCACCAGTATCTGAGTAGTCTTGGTCTTCGCTCTGAAGTGTGCGACATTGAATAGGTCAGCGCTCTGTCTGGACTGTATATAGATGCCATCCCCCATGTCTCGGAAAGCCTCGTCTAGCATTGCTGATAGGAAGATGGAGAAGAGCGTGGGGGCCAGTACACAACCTTGCTTGACCCCATTGGTAACCCCGAAAACGATTCCGAGACTTCCCCTCCAGCACTAACGTTCGCCATCATTCCTGTATGTAGAGCCTCGATCATAGTTGTGAACTTCTCTGGGCATCCGTACTTCCTCAGTAGCTGCCATAGCCCGGTCCTCCCGACTGTATCAAATGCCTTAGTGAAATCGACAAATACCATGTACAGTGGTCGGTCCTGCCCAATGCACTTTTCTTGTAGCTGTCGGAGACAAAATATCATATCCACAGTGCTCCGGTTACCTCTGAAGCCACACTGTGACTCCGGAACTACACAGGTGTTATGTGAATAGATAGTCTGTTGAGTAGGATCCTGGCGAAGATCTTCCCTGCTATGGAAAGAGGAGAGATTCCTCTATAGTTCCCACAGTCTGTTCGATCACCTTTCTTGTAGATGGTTACAATGCTGGCATCCTTCCATGCTTGGGGTACAGAACCCTCCTCCCAGGCATTGGTGATTAGTTGGTGCAGTCTGTTGAGCAGGTTGTCTCCTCCATGCTTCCATACCTCGGCAGGAATTCCATCACCCCCAGGTGCTTTGCCATCTTTCAGGCTGGCTATTGCTCTAGCCATCTCATCCATGGTTGGAATCTCATCGAGGCATGTTTTGGTAATGCGCTGCTGGATGTTGTTCAGAGCTTCGTGATCTATGTCGCCAGGGACGTTGAGTAGCTGGTGCGCTAGTGAATGTATATGATGCGCGAGTGTATTTGTGCACAGATACACTCACGATTCATACACATGTATTGCGTGATGTATATTATTATTATTATTATTCACTGCCATCTCTCTCTTGAGTGTGTGTGTGTGTGCGTATGTGTGTGCCCACTTGTGTGCATGCCCATGCCAGTGTGGAAGGGTGCAGTCGCTGTGTGTATGTGAGTGTGTGGATGGGTGTGTGCACATGATCACGGATATATAGCAGCATGTTTAGATGCATGTATATGACTGAATATATGTATGAGAATGTGTTGTGTGTATGTATGTATGTGTGTGTGTATGTATGTATATGTACGTGGGTGTAATATCCTCTTACCAACTATTTTGATTATTATTATTATTAATCCCATTCTCTCTCTCTTTCTCTTTCTCTCACACACACACACACACACACACACACACACACACACACACATCAGACTTGATGTTATCAAGTTCTTTAATTCCACCCAAAAATGAACAACGATTTCCATTGTGGCATTGAAGGAACGGGTGTAAAGGATGGAGAAAGCGGTCGATAGTATCAAGATTTGGCTGAATGAAATGGAGTGCACCTGTGTTCCACTACAGATGGCTGTGGAGAGCGTCGCATCACAACCAAACTCTCGCTTCCCACCTGCTATGGCAATGCGAAAGATGCAAGCTGTTAGCGCGCAAAACTCGGAAGACGTGATGCAATACGATCAACTTCCCGAAAATATCACCATGAAAAAGAAGGAGAATGGGAGAATGAGGTTGATGAAACGCGAAGTAATGAAGGATATTACTAATTGCGCTTCTTCAACTGTTCATCTTCCTCCTCCTCATACTCCTCCCCCTCCTTTTGATTCCAATTCCAATTCCAATCCCCACCCCCTTTCTCCTCCCCTATCACAACAAAGGAAGTTACGTTTTCTCCCCATCGCCATTCCCTTTCCCACTGCCTCTACCACCACCACTACCAATGTGGTTAATGACAACATCATTGAATGCGGATTTCTAGTGGAGGGGGATGGAATTCTTCCCCTCCCTCTCCACTAGCGAATGAATCTAGTGTTGAAATGGGGAGTGTGTGCAATGATTATCCTGGGATGAATTCCCATCCCATACATTTTGAGGCTCTTCTTTTTGACTTGGAGATGGAGTCTGCTTCTCTCCCCATCCAAGTCCCTGAAGTTGAAGATGTTAATGAGGAATGTGGTGGAGAGTTTATTAGTAAGAAGATTTACTTTGATTAAAATCAGAATGGGAACTCTCTCCACCTCATTTCTCCTCTTCCTCTTCCCTCCCATTAGAAATGCTAGATCCATCAGGTATGCTACAGGTGATGGGGTTGCATACTCCTCCCCTGCATTTCACTTCCCTCATTTCTATTGCGGCATTAACCTCAAGGAGCGACGCACTCTCTAAAACATCTCCGCTGGTAGAGTGCGAAAGAAACCTGGTGAAGAAAATGGGGGAGAAGAACAGGCACATCTTCTTCTTTTCGTTCGCCTTCTATGGCTGTGTATGCGTGGTACCATGGTTTGTTAGGGTGCGCCTTGCAGCCTGCTACCTCCGACTTCACAACTCAAGGTTTTCTGTTACGGTTACCTCACCCTTAGCTCCTGATCAAAGGACCTACCTTGGGAGCACAAGGGGCTTGAACTTATAACACGGCTCTTGCTCGCATGATGTACCTGTCATGGGACACATGAGGTATTTCAATGAGGACACCAGTGCCAACCAGTTGCCCACTCCTCGTCCTGTTAGGATCATCGCCAGTTGGTCTGGGGCTGTTTATTCGACTGGGCAAGCCCACCTTATTTCACAGCTAACCATATTTAAAGGCCATGTCGCTATCTGCCACCTAATAATATTACTACCTAATAATATTACTACTAATACTACTACTACAAAAAACACATCAACAACAAAAAATGAAATCGGCAGAGCGAAAGGAAATCCTACCACCGAGAGCATTTGATTTCACCGATTCAAATGTGTGTAATGCTAATATTGAATTCAGTGTTGATAATAGTAGTAGTGAAGATTCCAAAGAATGAGCTGCTTCCTTTTTAATGTCTAGGAAAAAAAGTGCTTAACTTTTTCCCCCCTCATGATTTGTGTATTTGTATTATCACTGAGTATTACTACCATTATTCCAATGAAAAAAATACTTCAGACTGATTTTCTGTGTAAAATGATGAATACAAGAATTGAGTATTTTTACATTTGCAATGAATGTAGGGATTTTTGGATTCAATGAAGATATGTATTGTTTCATCTTGTTGAGAGACGACTTACATTGTTTTGAGGTGATTTTTTTTCTTTTTCAAAAACATATGTAACTGGGGATTACTATGACTTCATTCATTCTCTACTAACGAATCTATATGATGACAAATGTTTATCATTAGCAATAAGTTATAAATATGAACTATGAAGCACAATAATGATGTTTTCTGTCTTTTATTATAACTATTTTACGAACAATCATTTCAATATATCTATATACATATATATATATATATCGGTTATTTTCCAAAACTGGGCACCACATATTTGGTCTCCACGTTATGATGCTGATAATTAAGTCTTTGTTTTATTGATAGCAAGTCAAATAATTATTGTAGCCTCTTATCTATTAGGTATGTTAGCAGTTCTACATGTATTGAATTTATCCCACAAAAGATATCAAAATTATATTTCTATGATTTCGCGCTAGAGTGAAAATGTGAAAACTTACACATTTATATTATACATGTAGCCAACAAATTGTTCAACTCGTGCTTGACTATGTTGCATATGTTAAAATGAGGTTCTGGATGTGCCTTTGATTTTCATGTTACATGAGTGATATTAATGTATTGCTCAATTTGTATAAGATCTAATTCAAGAAGTGAAACTAATTTTTTTCAACTCTGACATATGCACACCATGCAAACCTTCATAGAATTAGGCTATTATTTGGAAGGATTTTCACTTTTGGTTTCCATGTCACAGTTTTGTGCCCAGTTTTACAGAATGAGCCATATATATATATATATATATAACAAAGGCATACATAAATACATACATATGAATAACTACTGTTACTGTTACTGATAGTGTTACTGATCATGTTGTTACAACTTATTTTAGTCAAACTACTACTCCTCAGTTTACTTTAGAGTGAGACAACATCATCTTCGCCAACTGAAGCTCCATAGGAAGAAGATCAATGCAATTACAGATGTTGCACTGCTTGCAATTGTGCGCAATCTCATCACACTTGACCTCAAAGTCACCATGCAGGAATAGGAATGAAGGGAGATGTTCCTTCAGAAACTTGCTTAAAACCTCCAAGTTATTAGCACTCAAATGAACTCCCTGTTTGCAGGAAGTTAGCATCCTTTTCTCTGGAGGTTTTGATCTTTCAGAGTTTGAAACAAACCATTTGCGAAAGTCAATGCGGGAACTGTCTCGGTCAATCACAGCATACACACCACGACCAAAGTTGACATGGAAGGCCCCAAAGTGACGCTCCGTCTTAGCCTCTTTCAGAGCCCGAATCATGTCATCAATGCTTTCAAGCATGATGGCTCAATTTGTATAAAATCTAATTCAAGGGATTGAAACTCATTTTTTTCAACTCTGACATGTATATGCACAACATGCAAACCTTCATAGAATTTGGCTATTATTTGGAAGGATTTTCACTTTTGGTTTCCATGTCACACTTTTGTGCCCAGTTTTACAGAATGAGCCATATATATATATATAACAAAGGCATGCATTTTCATCGAAGTCCATAAAATAACGATCGCTAGCTGACTTGAGGATCACACCATTAGCACAATGCTCGGTTATTCCCCCCTCCAACTACGGGATGGTCTGCATTCCACCACCCACAGCGTAGTCATTGCATCCATAGTGCAATGTTTATGCCTAGCTTGATGCATGGACCCCTCATGCGTTCCACATACACACCGTTCCTGAACGGAAAGCTGGCTGCATCAAATTGCATCATATCAATCCCTCGGGGAATGACTAATAATGTCGGGATCTTCTGACACATCTTGCTTCCTGCTGGAAGTAAACGATTTGGAAGTTTCAATGGAGAAGCTGTCATAGCTGATTATAATGCATCCTCCTCCTCCTCCTTCTGCTTCTTCTCCTTCTCCTTCTCCAGCTCTTCAACGATTCTCCTCCTCCTCACTAAAGAAGAAGAAGCTGGATTCAAAATGTGTGATAAAGAAGACAACTTGGAGTGTGAAATGAAATTCAACTCGTTCTCATTCTCATTCTCACTCTCCTTCTCCTTCTCCTTTGATTGGCTTCCAGTTTTCTCCCGCTTCTCCTCAGTTCTCCATCTCTTAATGAAATCAATGTCTTCAATCGGAGAGGAGTCAATAATTGACATTTCCTTCTCAAACCCTTCCTAAAGTTCCTCTCCATCTGTATCGGAGAAGTATAAACTCATTTTTTCCATTGGTTTAGTTGTTGCTGCTGCTGCTATAGGCTCAGTCATTGGCACTGAGTGCTTCAAAATCTCCTTCTGCATGAAAGCCATGATACTGACAGAAACAGTGAGTGGAGGTTGAGGCGGAAATGGAAAAGCTTATATAGCTTGTGGGGTCTGTGAGACTTTAAAAAACAACCCCAAAAAGATATCCACACACACACACACACACAAACCCCATCTGGAAGTGGAGTGATTGGGAGGGGGAGCGCTCATGTGGGGTGAGGCAGGCATGGGAGGGTATGCACGGAGGTTGCATGGTCATAGGCGCATTGCAACGGAAAACTAACACGCAGCCTCGATAGCTCAGTTGGGAGAGCGGTAGAGTGAAGATCTAAGGGTCCTCGGTTCAATCCCAGGTCTGGGCAGATTCAGTTTTCCTTCCTTACTTACACACACACATACACTCATTTGTGGCAGTGATATTGCTGTCATCGTTATCATCATCGTTGACATCAATGAACAGTGGAAGTTTTTGACTTCCAATAAATGGATTTTAAATTGTGTAAAGGGTTTAACAATACCATTTATAAATACTCCAGTACAGGAGAGGGAACCGTTCCCTTTTAAAATGGATAATGTAGAAAGGAACTATTTTGAGGAAGAAGTGTCTAAACTGATAAGGAAAGGAGTGTTGAAGGAAGTCAGTCCAGTACAGGACCAATGGGTGTCGAATATTTTTCTGAGACCTAAACCAAACGGGAAACTTAGGATGATTCTAGATCTCACTACATTAAATCTATTGATAACATGTGAACATTTAAAAATGTTTAATCTTAAAACAGCTATAGATCTGTTAGAGAAAGGAGCATGGATGGCTAGTGCTGACCTTAGAGATGCTTATTATTCAGTAAATGTACAGCAGTCCCAGCGAAAATACTTACGTTATCGATGGGAAGACTCTACTCGAGTACCAAGTCCTACCCAATGGGTTAGCACCAGGGCCTAGGATTTTTACCAAGCTATTGAAGCCCATCTATTCGGAAATGGGAGAGAAGGGATATATCTGTTTCCCTTAATTGGATGACAGTTTTGTCCTGGGGAGGATACCAGGGGAATGTCCAACATCTATTTCAGAACGAGTCTCACTGTTTGAAAGACTGGGGTTCACTATAAATAGGGAAAAATCAGTCCTTAAACCTACGCAGTGCTTAAAGTTTCTGGGTTTTGACAATTTCTGTCAAAATGGACGTATCACTAACGTTAGAAAAAGTGGACAAATTTAGAGATGCAGCATCACAAGTGGTGGAGACAGAACTACTATCTATTAGGCAGGTGGTAGGAGTAGTAGGGTTAATGATAGCCTATTCACCTGCAGTAGAATATGCGGGGGCACATTTAAAACAACTTGAAAGGGATAAATTAAAAGCACTAAAAAGAAGTAAAGGTAACTTTGATGATACAATGTGGGTTTCACATGAAGGTGTAGATGATTTGAACTGGTGGTTACAAAATCTAGAAATACCGAGAAGAATTAGAAGGGAAATACCAGAAATAGAGCTTTTCAGACGCCTATGGGGGGGCACATCCCCATCATGAGCAGACAGGAAGGCGCTGGTACCCAGAGGAGATGGCACACATTAATGTTCTTGAATGAAAGGCTATGTTTTTTGGACTAACAAATTTGTGTAAAACAGAGAATACACACATAAGAGTGAGAACAGATAATACTACGGCATTAGCATACATAAAGAATATGGGAGGCAGAAAATAAGAGGACTGCCTCTGAGAAGCGATCACTATCTGGAAATGGGCCCAATGGCATGAAAATTGGCTTTAAATAACCCATATCCCCGGTGTAGAGAATGTACTAGCAGACCTGAGGTCACGTAAGTTTACGGACCATCTAGAATGGAAATTAAATGAACAAATATTTAACGAATGTTGTATGACTTGGGGCAAGCCGGAGGTGGATCTATTCGCGTCAAGATTAAACAAGTAGTTAGATAGATACGTCAGTTGGGAACCGGAGCCAGATAAGTGGAAGACGGATGCTTTCTCATTCTGCTGGTCTAATATGGCAACGTGGCAAGGAAAATCCGGGAGGAAGGGACGAGGGCGATTGTGGTCGCTCCGCACTGGCCGGGACAACCATGGCACCCGATCCTCCAGGAGGGGGCAAGAGAACAGGAGGGGTCGTTCGAAAGGAGACCGGGGAACCTCTCTGGAATCGAACACCAAGACAGCAGAAAGCTAGGAACATGCCTAGAGGAAGTAAGAAGGATATGACATAGATAATAAGATGCTACAATTCTCTAAACACACTTGGAGAGTGCCTACACATAAGAATTATGTTACACATATAAATTGTTGGGCACTGTGTGCCCTGGAGAAGGGAGTAAGGGTTCTGGACCCCTCTATAGCGGATGTTCTTAAATATCTCCGTAACTACTTTGAGTCAGGCATAGGGTACGGTGCGATAAAAGCACCTAAGTGTGCATTGATATTCTGCCCAGGGCAGGGGGAGCACGGTTGGAGAACACTTCCTAATTAAGTGGTTTTGTAAAAGCTGTCACAAGCAAAGGCTGCCACAGCCTAAATATGACAGCTTCTGGAGAGTGGAAAGTGTATTAAATTGGATAAAAACACTCCCAACAAATGGAGAAATGAATTTAACGTTGTTATCCAACAAACTGACGATCCTGCTTTTGTTAGTATCCTTGCAAAAGGGACAAACTATTATAAACTTGGAAGTAGACAGACAGGATGCGATTTGAAGAGGACTCCGTGGTATTTAAAATGAAAACATTATTAAAACACAACCAGCTGGGACAACCACTGTACTCTATATGCTTTTTCTCTTTTAAAAGTGAATGTGCTCTATGTGTAGTAAAAACAATTAAAAAGTATCTTGAGGGAACACCCCGAGTGAGGAGGAAAAAGACACAGTTACTTCTCTCATACATTGGGCCACATGGACCCATTTCGAGGGCCACTCTCATGAGGTGGACACTGAACGTGCTGAAGCTAGCAGGCCTAGACATCAGTAGGTACAAAAGCCATAGTACCAGAGGGGCGTCGGCCTCCTCAGCACAGGCCATGGGGCCAAATCTAAATGCCATTATGAGGAACGCCTCATGGAGGGACAGCAGGAGTTTCGCGCGTTTCTACCACAAGTCGGTAGAAGACCCAGCAGAGACACATAGACTGATCCTTACCAATAGGAAAGTACGAAAATAAATTTAAAATTACTGTTTGTTATGTAGGTTAAGAAACAAGTACAGTCAAGATAGAAAAGCTACAGCGCCAAAAAAGAGGGGCGTGGCAATGTTGCATGTATGAACAACAATTATGGCCATGGTGGTTTGATGTTAAATTTACAAATAAAAAAGGTGAACTTTATAAAACGAATCACCTTGTGAGTGGAAATTTATTGATAATACATATTACAAATATATGTTAATACTGTAGTAAAACTACATAACACAAGTGGCAAGGCACTATGTTCATATAATTACAAAAGACGATAGAAGATGGAAGGAGTAATGAGGGAGGAGTAAAGAAATGAGGCAAGTCGGGTCACAAAAAAACATGCTTCGAAGACTCTCCCCGGGTACTTAACTTCTGGTATTCGGAAGATGAAGTAAGAATATGATAGTTATACTAGACTCACTTGTAAGTTGAAGTATTACTGATATTCTTATGAATCTATGAATATGAAGGTACGGATCTGGGGCCCTGCCCACCCACATCTTGAAGAAGAAAGGGACCCGAGAGGTACTTGAGTGTAAAGATAAAAGGTGATAGAAGGTTTCTAAAGAAAGTTAGGGTGCAAGGAGGGAAGGGTTACTGATCATGGTTTTAGGTTTTTTGCTCCCCTTCAACTTCGAAAACTGAAGCCATATCCGGTCTGCACAGGCTTGACTTCTCCCCTGATCCTTACCTTCATATTCGTAGATTCGTAAGAATCTCAGTAATACTTCAAGTTGCAAGTAAGTCTAGTATAAGTATCATATATCTATAGACACCTACCATCACTTATTGTGAATAACCTGAATTAATTCTTTCTATGAAATTCTGGAACAATAGCTGATTTTGGCTAATTGCACCCCTTAATACGATGCCTGAAAGTAAGTGATCATTCAAGGTATACTCTGATTTATACTTTAGACTTATTCCAGAATTTCATATACAAAATTATTAAAAAAATAATTATAAAAATAGATATCAGAATTAAAAAAAAAAAATAAAAAAATAATTACACGAAATAAAAAATTGGTTGATGTCGAACACTTTCTGGCCTTTTTTCAATCTTACGTGATTGTAATATAAGTTAGCTCATGTAGTATGTTCTTTCCTCCACCAGGTGCCGCACTTTTCAAAAGTTACAATCAGGAATGAAAGCTTTTTCAATCCCACAGCACGATCAACGTATAGGCCCCACTAATGTTTTTTTTTTTACGCTGCAGCACCATCAGCGTATGCTAATACGTGCTTCAAATGCCGCAGCGCTATCAGCATATACCAATATATATGAAACCTGACTTCCGGAAATTTTCTGTGATTCCCTGACATTGCTAAACCTATGGGAGAATATCCTTTTTTCCCCGGAGACCACTTTCATCCATGTACAATGACGGTTGTCAGGCTATTTCATTCACAAACGCAGATCTGCAACAACTGCTCCTGTCACAAAATTTGTACATACAATTTACATTATGCACTGTATTTTCAACGAAATCCAACTGTTATATCTGTAATTATTTACCATTTAAAAAATTGTCATATTCTTACACTATCAAAGTTTAAAACCAGTAATTATACAAGTTAATCACAACCTAATCAGGCATACTCCAAGATTTGCTGGTGGCTCCATTTGAAGTATCACTTATTACATAACAGCTTTATTATCGAAAGGCTCAATTCACACCTTGTCAGAAGTGAATTTGGCTGTCTTCACACCCTTTGGTGTAACACCATTAACTTACACCCAGTCTGTTAATTTCTCACAAAATGTTAACTCTCACTATTTCAATGCCAAGATAAAAGCAAGTGATTTTAGCGCCTCCGGTCTATCACCAGAGGGTGTTACTTTAACCGGTTTTATTATCAAAAGGATTGATTTAAACCTTTTCAGTGAGTAAATTTGTCATTTTCATTCCTTTCAAGTACACCCATTTACTTTCACACTGAGTGACTCACAATCTACCTGTAGCTATATATATATATCATTAAATATATAATTTAGCTGACAATTTTGAAGTTTGGGATGGACATATAGATCAGTAACTAAGAATGGTTATTTGGATCGGAGGCTACTGGTAGTGGTAGGGTCTCCGATTGCCCTCTACCGGTAGAATCTGATTTTACCAGATCGCGGGATATATATATATGGGTCAGGATCACGAAAAGAAGCCAATTGGGGAAAGTTGTCAGCGTCGAGCATGGGTGTCGGTGTCAATCGGTATAATTATAGATCAGAATTGACAGAGGTGTTGGAAAGAAAGTCCTTAAATTTATCCTGAATGTAAAGGTCGAGAAAATACAACAACCTTATTTGTTTATAGGATAATTTAATATAAAACAAAGAAATGCACAAGACTTTAAGAATTGCGACGCCGACATTTTTAAAGTTGTCGGCATTGATCATTGGATGTCGGCATCGATCGGTATAATTATAGTTTAGCATTGACAGAGATGTTGGAAAGTCTTAAAATGTATCCTGAATGTAAAGGTCGAGAAAATACAACAACCTTATTTGTTTCTAGGATAATTTTATATGAAACAAAGAAATGCACTACACTTTTAAGAATTGTGACGCCAACATCTTCAATTGACCACCGATTGGTCCGTTTTCATGAGGCTGACTCATATATATATTTATATATATATTTATATATATATGTACATTAACTTTGGAGATATTTGAAGTGAAGATATGCTAAATCAATGTTGTTTTGCACACTGAAATACTAGACATGCTTTGTTCACCTGCTTTCGAGCATAGCAGCATATCACAGGTGCACCAAATTGGACATGTTTATTTAGTGCACAAGTATCTAAGTTGATTATATAGGATTGAATCCAGTCAACATGTTTTGATTTGGAAAATTTGATCCCTTCATCAAACGACACATCTGAAATAATGCCATGAATAAGATTAAATTCTAACCTCTGAAATTCTGAGTCTATAGTGACCAGTGACAGTCTTTCCATAAGAACATTTTGATTGGTTGACCAGCATGACTAATTTAATTCAGCGGGGATAAAAGATCTCCACAATTTCACAGATTTCCACAATCCTTTATAATCCCCAAATAACATTGACAATATGCCTTATAGCAAATACCTTGCTACAGTACACAGCACTGTCAGCGTAGACCAAAACCATGCTTCAGTTGGGAGGAGGGTCGTTGAGGAGGAGAGTTGAGACGAGTGTTGGACGAAGGAGTTGAGGAGAGGGGCATTGTGGGGAGAGGCTTCCGTTAAGGGAAGAGTTGAGAGGAGGGGAGTTGAGGAGAAGAGAGTTGAGGAAAGGAGAATTCAGACAGTTGCTTGAGGAAGGAGTTGAGGAGAGGGGCGTTGAGGAGGGTACTTGGTTGAGGGAAGAGTCGAGGGAGTTGAGAGGTGGGATAAGGAAAGGGGACTTGAAGATCGGGGAGTTGAGAGGGGGCTGGTTGAGGGAAGAGTTGCGGGGAAGATAGTTGAGGAGAGGGGAATTGAGGAGGTGTTCTCTGTGGCGGAGTGGTTAGAGTGTTGAAGATTTGGTCGTAATGCGTAGCATTACGTTTGATACGAGGAGAGGAAGAGACCCTCCGCCCCGCGCTGTCGCGCTGCCTTCTCACCTCGCCCGACGCCGCCGCGCGCCGCTTCCTCCCCCCGCCCTCCTGTCGCGCAGCATTCGCGCCTCACCCGACGCCCGCTGCTCGCCACCTCTCGCCCTCCCCCGGGCCGGCAGCATTCACACCTCACCTGCTGTCGCCCGTCCCGTTCCCTTATAAGGTCGCCCGCCGGCCTCCCTCAGGCACTCGCCCTCCTGCCGCCTTCCAGCTCTCTTCCCGTTTTTCCTAGGACAATAAGTGGAAGAAAATAAGCAATAGCTGAGTGAGGGGGTGCCGAGGAGCCAGGAGCCTGGGCAGGGCGTCCATAGGGGCGTTGATAAGGCGCTAGTCTGGCGGTACAGGGTCTGGAGGCGCTGGATGGCCTCCATGATGGCCGTCGTGTCGGCGCCCGAGGTGCGGTCCGAGGGCGCCGAGGGGGACCCCTGGGCCGAGGAGGCTGAAGCGCCCCGCGGGGATCTTGAGGAGGGTCCCAGCGTGGCCAGGGCGGTCGTCCGGGAGCCCTTGCCTTGTCCTGGCATGCTTGTTTCGGCCTGAGGAGTTGCAGCGGTCCGAGGTGGAGTCCGGCGAGGTCCAAAGCAGGAAAAACGGGAAGAGAGCTGTCATATATTACCTTACCTTGTTGCTCCTTATGAGCCTTATTCACTGCGTTGCTCTTCTTGAGCCTGTCCTTTCCTTTCTCTGTATACTCTGTTTGTTTGAGGCGTAAATAAACGCCTTTCTTTCCACCCCCGCCTTGCTTTCTTCCTTTTCGCGCATCATATTGCATATCATGGATAAGTCCGATTAGACTTGTTTTCACCATTAGACAGTTTGTCGATAGAAAGCCCGAGCCTACACTTTTACCGACCCAAGGGATTTTTAACCTCCCACACCACATAGACATGGTATGAGAGCAACTGCCCTTTGATGACGCTGTAAGTTCTACACAGCGGTGGAAATTCAAATTGGCAGGGGTGGGGGCACGGGGAATCGAACCACCGACCTAGAAAAAAGTCAGACACTCTAACCACTCCGCCACAGAGAACACCACAAGTGTGACTTTTTTCTAGGTCGGACTCCTAATGGGAAGGTCGGTGGTTCAATTCCCTGTGCCGCCACCTCTGCCAATTTGGATTTCCACCGCTGTCCCCGTCCTGATATGACCTTAGATGTTGCTAGGACATAAAACAACAACAAACAAACAACAACAAGCAACATCAAAGGCCAGTTGCTCTCATACCATGTCTATGTGGTGTGGGAGCGTAAAAATCCCTTGGGTCAGTAAAGGTGAAGGCTTGGCCTTTCTATCGACAAACTGTTTAATGGTAAAAACAAGTCTATTCAGACTTATCCATAATAGGCAGTGTACATCTTCAAGAAAAAAAGGGGGAGTTGAGGAGAGGGGTTGGTTGAGGGAAGAGTTGAGGAGAGGGGAATTGAAAGGGAAGCTGAGAAGAAGGGGGTTGAGGACAGGAATTGCGCAGAAGACCGTTGAGGAGAAGGTAGTGGAAGAGAGAGGGGTGGTTGAGCGAAGCTATGTACGTTGAGTCATGTCTTTCACACAAACTCTACAATTGCAGCCATAATTTTAATCAATTGTGGCACCTCCATTGCAGTGCCCCAAAACGCGCGAAGCCTATGTATGAATTCTCGGTTCTCAGCAAAATGTTCTGGGAAACAGATTTTGCATATCACGTATGGCTTTTATGGCAGGAACTCAAAGACAACTTGTGCAGGCGAAGGCAGTTCTTCCCAAATAAAATGCTCCGCTATTAAAGTGCTTGAAATATTGAGGAGAAGATGCCAGGGTCGCCCCACTTGTACGTTTATAGCCGATGAGAAGTTGTACGGTAGCCCGTGTACAGACCCTCGGAAATACCTTCAGTTTTCCTACAAGTGTGTCGGTGAGTTTTCTATAATTATTTGTTTTCGTTTCATATTCAACGATAGCGCAAGGCATGGTGGCTGAATTGGTAGAGTGCAGACCTCTCATGCGGGATATCAGGCGCTCAATTCCTTGTCGAGTAAAACCAATGACTTATCAAATTGATACTTGTCGCTTCCTAGCCTGGCACTCAGCATTAATAGGATAGGGCAAGGACTGGTTGGTTTTTGAAATGTAACCTTGCATAGCATAAGACGAGGGGAAGCCTCAGCATGTCAAGCCGGCCTACTTATACATGACATTAGTGAGTTGTGGACTTGGAAAAGTGGGGCAGTAAATACTTACCTACATGAAAATGTAATCAGGAAAGCTCCATCAGCACTTGGCCTTCGCTTGGGTTCAGCGCTGATGTATCTTTCTACAACGTATGCGTGAGCAGTAGTTCCTGTTATTAAGCCTAGTATCTAAGGCCTATGCATTATTATTAACCTGTTATCGTTTACATGTACCATGTCAAGTTCCAGATTATTCATCATTGATATGCTAAGATACCATCACGCGTTATTGCCTATTTTCCTCAGGATTTTAATTCCATTTGAAGCATGTCTCCTCCTGACAAGACAACTACATTTGGCACATTCAAATTCATAACTCACTGCCCAACCTCTCCTCAGGCTATATATTTGTTTTTCAAATAATAGTGTATGCCTTTGTGTAATTTTGTGTCAAATGTTTGTTAAAAGTGAACTCCCCCTTGATTCTGCATTATTATAATTTATATGAAAGTGATTAAAAAAATGTGGGTGGGCATTTTTCTCAACTTTTAATTGGGTAAATTGACCAAATCCAAGATGGCCACCATGGACGTCATGAAATATACTTTATGCCATATTTTTTGCCACCAGTTAAGATAGAAACATGAATGAGGGGTCTTTTTAAACATTTTAATACATACACAATCTGTTGTTGCCATCAATAGATACAAAAACTGGATTGGAACCAAGATGGCAGCCGGATATATGGGGGGGGGGGGATGGTGGCAGTTGGCATACAATATTGTGCTAAATACTGTATTATATGTTTAACAATTTGTTGTTGCCTTTTGTTGCTGTACTTCACTTGGCAGTACTGCATTGTATAAACATCTCTTCTATCTTTGCATGAACACTGATGGACTGTAAGGTTGCTGAGTAATCTTGAAGAACCATGGGTTGATTGATTGGTGGTTGATTTACGCCGTGTCGGCAGCATAGGCCATATTCACGGCGAGGAATATGGCCTATGCCATGGGTAATCCTAGCTTAGTGTATATGGCTTATGAAACATTGTTCAAGCAATGAAGTATTCTCCACAATTAAAGAAGTTTAAAATACAACTTCCCGGAGGCAAATCAGACACAAGTATTACCAGTACAAGCAGTTCTGAGGACAGGACATACCACTTGCCATTTTTAGTTAAAGTTGCATAGTCCGATGGTTTTGAATGTCTGTATTTTTTCTGAGAAAAATATATTAGATTGATCACTAGTATTTACTTTATGTTAATTCAAAGTTACTTTTGTTATAAATGATAAACTTTTGAGATATTTTGAGTGCAAACATGGAAAATTAGTTTTGGCAAGCTTGCCAAAACTCTGACACCATGGACTTCTGCAGTAACAGGTTCTATTAAATTGACTCAGTATTGCCTTCTACACAGAAGCAAATGCATATTAAGTGCATCGGCATCTAAGTTAGATATGTAGAATCAAATCTAGGTGAGTGTTTAGGTTTTGAAAATATTACGTTTCATCAGACTTTGCAACTTTAAAGCTAAGCGAGATATCAATAAAGCTAAAGAACCACTAACAGCCACTGTTAATATAGACTACATCACGGTTCCAGCGGCGCGGTGCATTGTGGGAAGGGTCAGAGCAAAACAACCCCCCCAAAAGCACATGGCAGATGCTAATACACTGGGTGCAGCTATGAAATGTGCTAGTTTCAGATCATCTCAGCTCTTGTTTGAAACATAGAATACCAACTAAAAAAATATATATAATAAATTAAGATATTAATCTTTTATCCAGCATTGCATTTACATCAATATAATTAGCATGGCTTATGCCATGTGCATTTAGATTTAGAAAGATCTAGGCACTCAGACTAGTGTTAGAGCCATAGCCAGAGTACTCAATGCATTGTCAATGGCAGTGAGCAATGTCCATACAGAAAAAGTAAAATATTGATAAAACCGCACCACCTAGAGACAAACCGCTTGGAACACATATAGAAAACATGTTCATCAAAAAGATTATATTAAATTGATATGGTTAGGGCGTTGGATTTCTATTAATTTTGAATAAAACTGATGTTTTTCACTGCGCGTATAGGCAAACTCAATGGTTGTATGCCTTTGCTTTGCTCCCAACGCCGTTTTCAGCGCATGCGCAGTCGGAACCGTGATCTAGTTTATTGGTCAGCTCTTATCGGACCTACAATTATTGAAATTGTTGAAACTGAGTTAAATGATGATGGAAAGAATGTAATGAATATGAATGATATTAACCAAATGTACACCCAGCTGCTCAACAAGAATGAGCTCCCAGTATCAGACAACCCGATACAAGCTGTATCTTAAGCAACTGATCCTAAATAACATTCCAGATATTCATTTCAGCAGACATCTAGATACAACAAAACCTGCACAAATGTTGTTGATAAGAGGCAAAGGTTATCTGATAGTGAGTGCAGTGTCACTGCATGTTCTTTTGGAGGATCTGGAAGTGCTATTGAGAGCAACCAAGATACTGACTGAGAAGGATATCACAACCTGCTGCACATGGAAGTTTCATGGAAAATTTGAACACTCCACATTGCTCAAGCCTTTTTGTCAGCATGCCGTTCAAGTACAGGAAGACTCAAATCTACACACAAAGAGCTCTGTCAAACCATGCACGTACAACACTTCATGGGGGCTTACAGATCTAATCGACAGGTGTTGTACAAACCAAAAATAAGTATGGAGCTTTCAGACATTTTAAAAATCCACTCAGCATTGGCCTAGCTCTCAACGCACACACAACTACAGGAACCTAGGCCCTGATAGAGAAACTTGTAGGGGAGACCTTGCCATCTCCTATAAAAAGGTCATGGAAATAGAAACCAGCATTGGAAATGCCATCCTGGAGAAGATGCACTCATTGAGAGGAGTCTGCCTCACACCATGGGTGAAGGACACATTTGTCTGGTTTGCAGTGGACAACATCGATTTTCTGGAATCGACCCCATGTGGTATGAACACCCTCCATGGTACAGCGATAGCAGAATATCATGATGTAGCACCTGACAAGTAACCAATGACATCGTCAATAGAAAGTGACTGTTCCCTTCAAAATGGTCAAATTAAAGATAACTAGAGCCCATTATAGAGAAGTATGAATGCAAACTGACCATAGAATGGCTTCTGACATATCTGAATATGAAGACAGATATAGCATGAAGGTGTTTGGACTTGAATGAAAAAGGTCAAATATACCTCAAACCTAACGCTACAGGGACATGGGGAGGCCTTTCAATTTCTTGTTATCTTCCAATGACAAGAGCAATGTGGCACTGGTACCACCGTTGCTCCACTTACTTCCAACAGTATATGATATTCTCTACACTGTTCTGATAGTCCATGAGCCAGACTAGATATTGGTACCACCTCTGGTGACAAATTCTCACTCCGTTTTTCTGAAATGTATGTCTCTATTGATATAGAATGCAAGCCAGGAGTGGTAGCTTAGTGGTAGTAATGGGCTCTTGAACATAGGGACTTAAGTTTGTTTCCGGTGACCAAATCTTGGGGTAGGGGAAATATAAAATTGAATAATTCTGACCACTCGCGTGGTAGCGGGGGTGGGGGTGGGGATGGGGATGGGGCTGCCCTCCTATGGGAGGCCCGCCACAGGACTTTGGCCCATGATGACCTGCCCCAAGTCCGACCCCGGCAAGAGGCGAGTCATAGTTGACCTCTCTTACCCCCCCGGGAGAAGCGCCAACGATAGCATCCCCCAACGGGAGTTCCTTGGGAGGCCCCACACCTACAAACTCCCCTGTGTAGCTGACAAGGGTCTCCGCCTCCTCCACGAAGGCTCCGTCGCCTACATCTGGAAAAGCAACATCTCCATGGCTTACCTGCAGCTGCGTGCTGACCCCCTCGCCTGCCCCCTCTACTGTGTCACCCTCGACGGCGCGACCTAGGTCGACCTGGCCCTCCCCTTTGGATGCTGGTCTTCGGGAGTGGCTTGCATGCGAATCACCGCCGCCCTCATGTGGGTCCTCCGGCGCGAGGGCTATCACACCCTGGTGTATGTAGATGATTACTCTGTAATCGGCTGTGAACTAACCTACCTGAGGGCTCGCCAGGCTTTCAATACCTTCATCGATCTGGTCACCACCATCGGGCTTGACATCGCCGTCCATCTCACCTGGCTCAGCTTCGCCCTCGACAGCGAGGCCATGACAATACTGATTACCCCTGACAAGAGCTGTGTCCTCCTGGTGAGGAAGTTCATGGCTCGTCTCCTCGCCGCCCTCCGCAGCTGCTATGGCGCGGCCTCCCTTACCCTCGGGGAAGAGGCCTGCCATGACCTGTGCTGGTTCGCCCTCTACAGGTATGCCTGCAATGGGCTCCACCTTCTCCGTGAACCTGAGGTCAGGAGTTTCATCACAGGGGGCGGGGCTTTCTTTCCCGCACCGCCTGCTACTCCCGGTCCTACAGCAAGGGTTTCTGCGCCCGGTTCCCGAGCATCCACAAGAATGAGGCCATGAAACTTGTGGTTGCGCTCCGGGCCCTCCTCCCCAAGGACGTCACAGGCGCCACTGTGGTCGTAAGCACAGAAAACATGGCCTCGTCCGCGGCCCTCAAGTCCGTGACCCTACCCTCGGGACTTGTGCCAGTGAGCTCTGGCTCCTTGCCGCTGCTGTGATATATATAAAGTGGGGCTAACCCACCACGTGGTGTGGGGGACCCGGGTGACGTCATTGGGGCTTTGTTGGGAAGTACAGAAATATACCAGTACCGAACAAGCACTCGCCGTGTCAAGTCGTTCCTGTGTCCTTTCTACTATTACAGCCGCAGGCTCATTCAACCTCACGATCCTCCACCAGCTGGGCTGCTCCCTGGTCCTGGCCGACGCCCTCAGCCGGGCCGAACTCCCCGGCCCCTGGGCCGAGGTGGCCCGGGCTGAGGTGGCTTGCCTCGTACTATCCTGTGTCGCCCCCAGCCATGACGATTTCCCCTACAACCCTGAAAGCACACTATATAAAGCGGTAATTAAGGGTTTTTATTATTGAATGAATCGTAGTATCTCATAGGTATTAGTCTTGTTCAGACTATCTCATCATAATTTGTGTCGGCTACCAGGACCCTCAACCCTAGCCCTTAGGTCATTCAGATGGGAGGGTGGGGTGGCTGAGAAAAGGCGAGACTGCTCCACGCACCACGCGGGTTAGGAGCAGCTCGGGCCGGTTTCATGTGGTGGTGGCTGTAATTTACGCTAGATGGCATGGGAGTGCAGGATTCGGTCTCTACCCATAAGGCAGCGCAAAGGGAGCGTGTCGGCAGCGTGTTGATCATATGCTTTCCCACCCCGAATTATCCATGTTGACTTCAACATGAGGCAATTCAGTAACGTGAAAGTGCAGTATATAAAGCGCCGTGAATATGGCCTATGCTGCTGACACGGCATAAATAAACCATCGATCAATCAGTATATAAAGTGGTAATTAAGTGTTTTTATTATTTGAATGGATTGTAGTATCCCATAAGTATATTGTCTTGTTCAGTCTATCTCATCATAATTTGTGTCGGCTACCAGGACGCTCAACCAAAATTAGAGGAGAGCGTCCTGGGGTCCGACACCACAGTGTTTCGAGGTACATATGTGTACACCGAGTCGGAGAACCAAGTCGCAAGTTCTTGTATCTTGCGCAGGATTGACCCTGTGAGGGCACAGGCCAGGGCCCTGCCCCTTCGAAGGCTGGGGAGCGGTGGCCGGCCGGCCGCAGGGCAAGGCTGATGAGACCAGTCAGGGCGGCTGCCCAGACCCGGGCACCTGAAGCGGTTATGAAATCAGGGCCTTTTTGATGGATGTTACCCTGGCTGGCATAAGAGAGCCACGCCTGGACAGGGCAACAGAGCGATCCTGGGATGGCCGGTACGCCAATGTTGATGAGCGGGCCAGACCTCCATCGGGTCTTGGTGGAGGCGATGTGGATGTTCATACCACCGGTGGTGATGGTGACATCGCATGTCCGGATTGCGTGACTCTTGGCTGTGCCGGGGTCAGAGTCATGGAGATTTGACTGCATCAGTAGCGTAAAGTACCCCAGCAGGAGGCTGGCGTTGAGGACCCTGGTGTTGAAGATATTTGACAATGTTCTTAATGTCAGTCGGCGTAAGTGGCCGTGCCTGGCATGCCTGATGTATCGTGGCATGCTGCACTCGCCTCTTAGACGGCATCATGGGATACGAGTCAAAGGCTGCCATTTCTGCCCCAAACATCCAGAGGAGTGTGCAGGTGCCGCTGAGGTAGTTGAAGGCGTGGCCAGCATCTTGGAGAGGGGCAGTGCGTAGGATAGTATGTCGTACTGCGTTGGGGCCAGTGGCAGGACCCGGTGTTGCTTCATGTATTGAATGTAAGATCTCGCCTGCAGGTTCTTGTTCCGCCATGATCGCAACAATGAGGTTGACTGCCTCCAGTTGTGCAATGTCAGGGTACCGGGCGGTGTGGTCGACAGTGGAGTCTGTGGCTAAGTAGTGGGTGGGGGAATGGGCCCCCCCCCCGAGGGAGGAATCACAATCGATAATCCAGGGCTCCCTCGGCCTGTCCTGTATGATCACCAGTCCATTGGTAGCCCGAGCATACTGGTGGAACCAGGCTATGTCCATCAGCAGCTCATCCAGGACCTGGTGCTTCCCTCGGAAGGGGGCGTTGTGGAGTGCTAGTTCAAAGTTTCAGGATCCTTCCTATGAAGCACTTGCCAGGTCGTTAGCATTTTGCAATATTCTAAAGGCGGCCGACCAGGCGTTGTATCTCACAGTGCGAGGCAAGCCTCTTCCAGGCCTTGCACTCGTGCAAGACATCCTCCAACTTGTCTGCTGGTATCTCAACCCTCATGTTAGTTGTCGATATGTGGAAGCCAAGCCACTCAAGTTGGTTTGTTGGGGGAATGCATTTTTGTCTGGAGAGACCAAGGCCAAACTCGCTGGTGATGCTTAGCATGTCATCATATGCCTTCCTCCCCTCACACTCGGTCCTGGCCACCCCAACGAAATCATTGCGGTAGCAGAGGACATGGTGGCCACGCCGTCTCATGAGGTATACGACCGTTGCCGTTGTCCTGGCACAGGCCAGTGATGATGTGCGGCAGCCAAATGGTGGGGCAGCATCGATGTAGTACTTCCCATCCACCTGTATTCCCAGCAGTGGCGAGGAGAGGGGGCAGGTTCGGAGTTGCCTGTACGTCCTGGCTAGATCCGCCCCCCCCAGAGGTAGCAGCCCGTGCCAAAGCGGGTTACCTCATCAACGAGGTCCATGATCCTGGGCAGGGTGTGAGTGAAGGGCTGGCCCTGATATTGAGCCCGCCTAATGCCCGCGTTGACACTGGCCCCGGCCGGGTAGCTAAGGTCAACGATTACCCTCTGCTCATCGGGGTTGCGCTTCTCCCTAGTCATCATGGGGCTCACCTGTGTACACAGCTGGAAGGGTGGAGCAGCAAATGGGCCGAGGAGTTCCCGTGCGACGTACCTTCTTATGTGGGCAGAGTGGTCCTGTTCCTAGGTATGGTTGGAGGTGCCTGATATGGGGGTGAAGTCGGCCGAGTAGTCGACCGGCCAGCCAAACTCGAGGTAGTCAACCAGGAGTGTGTCGTAGTAGTCCACCAGTAGACGGCACCATGCAGGTATGACAAGTGCAGATGGGACTGGGAGCCTCGGACCGATGTGATTTGGGAGGGCAGTCATGCACCGTATCTTCATCATCATGCTGTCGATCGCGATGCGACAAAGACTGCTTTCATTACTTGACTGCCGCTCTCCATTTAGCTCTCTGCTGTGAGAATTGCGTCCATGAGTCGGTCTTAATGTCTCTCAGCTTCAGGTTTCTCTTGATGGTATCCCTGAACCGGAGACGGGGGCACCCTCTCTTTCTGTAGCCAGAAGACAGTTGAGAATAGAGGATCTGCTTTGGTAGCCTGTCTGATGACATCCTCATGAGGTGTCCAGTCCACCGGAGATTCTTTTTGATCAGAAGATCTTCCATAGAGGGCAGCCCCATCCGTTCGAGTATTTCCTTATTCGTCACTTTGTCCTTCCAGGTTAGCCTCATGATTGAACGCAGATGTCGCATCATGAAGGCATGCAGCTTTTTCACCTGCCGTCTCTACATTGTCCAGGCCTCAGCTCCGTAAAGTAGGGTGGATAGCACGATTGCGCGGTAGATCTTAGCTTTGACCCGAATGGACACATGGTGGTTGTTCCAGAGTCTCTGGCGTAGTCGGCTGAAAGATGCACTAGCCTTGGCCATCCTCCTCTGTATCTCAGCATCAATGCGTCCGTCACTTGATATAGTGCTTCCGAGATAGGTGAATTCCGGAACAGAGTTCAGCTTGTTTCCGTCAACCATGATCTCCTCCTCTCGGGTTCTTTTAGAGTTGGGTTGGTACAGCACCTCCGTCTTCTTGATGTTAATTTTCAGGCCAAACTTCTTTGATGCATCGGAGAAAGCATCCACTATTTTCTGGCTCTCTTCAGCAGAGTGGGCAACCAGTGCCCTGGTGTAACATAGGGGAATGAGCGAGAGTGTTCACGGGCCGTTGCCAGTCCCATCACAACAATCTCACCGCTAGCTACATTTGAAAGTAGGTCAGCAGTAGTATGGCGAGTAAGGCTTTCAATGATTTCAAAATAATCTGCAACAGAGTCAAAGTCACTACCAACATCAACATCTACACAAATATCGACATCAGTATCAACCCCACATCTGCGATGTCGACATCGCAGTCATGCAGTGTTTGGGGAACAGTGGTGCACTCAGGAACTAGGTCAAGCCGGACAGCACCAGGCACGCTATCCAGTGGTGTTGAATGGAGGGCAGCCCCTAGTGGTGGCACTTCATGGCTCCTTACCGAAAATCCTGATCGTTCCCATCATTTACGTTGTTTTTCGATGAGGAAGCGTTACATATTTTGGCACACCTTCTCTTGTTGAGGGTTAGTTAGCCTTGCTGTATTTGGGAACATACCAAGCGGAGAGGTGGCACTTTCCTTCAGGGCACAGACCATGGGAAGTGGTGAAGCCAGTCATTCCGCAGTTCCATTGCTTACATGGCACGCCGTCAGCATCCTTATTGTACTGGAGGTGAGTATAGTCACTCTTGTTGCACTGTGTGGTGCTCGCGATTGTGTCGAGCGTGAGACGCCATCGGTGTTATTGGTGCGTGTATTCTTTTGGTTAACTATGCGAGCACAGGCGACGCAGCCGTCCCGCTGTATATCCTTAATCGCATATTGGTCCACCCACCCGTATGGGAGGCGGCCTTCGCTGATCATAGGAAATACGGTTTCGGACCAGTTCCGACACATCGACCAGTCGCAGGATATGTGGCCATTGTGGCTAGCTGGTGTAGATGCTCAAATACAGGGGCTGGCCAGGAGGCGGGCAGGGCACAGTCTTTAGTCATCCTGCACAGTGCAGCAAAATACTCCACCATAGAGGCTTCCTCCATGTTAATGCGGAGGTTTCTGTTTCCCCTATTGACACAGCGATGTGGGCCTAATACATTATTACCTCTCTTCTTGCCGAGTGCAGATCCCGCCACTATGAGCAGCTCATTGACAGCCTCCATACGCTCCTGGTCTTTTGCCTCACCTGTGTTAACTAACTCATAAAATGGCGTCCTGACAGTTATTTGCCCCGCGCCTCGTGGGTCGGTACCAGATTTTGTAGAAAAGGAACAAACTCACTGTTTGTGGTGACTCGGTCTGTTCGGTGTAGTAGTGCGGGAGGCCAAGTGGGTGTGCTGCTGCTGTAGTTGCCTGAGCAAATGCGGCGGTGGCTGATGGGGCACGGGTTGGGTAGGTTGCAGAAGCATGTGGTGCGGACTGCTCGTTGGCGGGTGTCGGTGAGTTAGTCCTCCCCCGCTTGGCAGTCTTCTCAATCGAATCAATTCGTTTGTCCAATCCAGCGGTGAGTTTTGTCATCTGGGCCTGCATTGCGGCATGGCCGTGAGCACTTTGTGGTTTCCGGCTCCAGGATGGCTCCGGCTCAGGCTACGGTTCCGACGCCTCTTGCCTCCCACACTGTTGTGCCGTTCCACGGTCTGGACTAACAGTCGGGGGCACGGGAGCTGCATCAGTTACAGAGCTTGTGTGTGCCTTCTTAGTGTGAGTAGCAGGCATGGTGTTTGGATGTGCTTATGGAGTGAGAAAAGGCGAGACAGCTCCATGCACCACGCACCACCTGGTTCGGAAACATGCGGAGAAGTGAGCAGCTCGGGCCGGCTCCACGTGGTGGTGGCTGTATTTTACGCTAGGTGCCATGGGAGTGAGGGGTTCAGTCTCTACCCGTAAGGCGCGCCAGGGGAGAGTGTTGGCAGTGTGTTGGTCATATGCTTTCGCGCTCCAAATTATCCACGTTGACTTCAACATGAGGCAATGCAGAATCAAGTGGTAGTTCACGTTTAACAAACATTTTACACAAACCTTTGTTTCACTACATAAGGACTATAAACAAAGTAATCCAAATAGGCTTGTTGTCTAATTCTGTCGAGTGCAGTGAATTGCGTGATCTCACATTGGTAGTGGTGAATAAAGAATCCAGACCCGTAATTAATGAACGCAGTCAAAATGTTAAAGAATAAACTCCACCAAAACCCACAAAACTGTTGTTTACCTCTTCAGATAATATCGCTCTTAAGAAACCATCCAACCAGATTGGTGAAGAAGTAAAAGGGGCCCACCCTGCATCATATGCCAATGATGGAATGCTACCATTTAGATCTACTTGTGCTAAGCCCTGGTGTATGAACATGAAGAACGATGAGAATTTATATTTCATTGCCTGGTGGGCTATTGACCTGGCCCCGAAAAGCCAATTGACCTACATAATTCAAAGTGTCACAATATATTTTGTGTCTCCCGCATTGGGTACGTACACATTTTGTCTCCCACTAAAAGCTGCATCATCTAATGAAAGCATAACATTGTCTAACTCAAAGCAATTTCTTATATTCCATCCTATTTATCTAATTTATATACTGGTGCACTCATTAAAAACTTATTGCTTCCTAGTAGAAAGATTGGTCGTAATGCGAAGCATTACGTTTGATGCGAGGAAAGGAAGAGACCCTCCCCCACCCCGCGTGTCGCGCTGCCTCCACACCTCGGCCGACCGCGCGACCCGCCGCCTCCTCCCCCCGCCCCCTCTTCTGTCACGCGGTGCTCACACCTCACGCGACTCCCGCTGCTCGCCACCTCTCGCCCTCCCCCCGGCCTGCCAGCATTCGCACCTCCATTGCTGCCGCCGCCTCCTTCCCCTTATAAGACCCCCGGCGGCTCTCCTCAGTCACTCACCTCCCTGCCGTCTTCCTGCCCGCATCAATTTCTGCTTCAAACTAAAGTAGATTATAATGATCCACCTCATCCACTTAATTAGAAAATAGGACAGATTGTCCTAACCATCAGATTATGCAACTTTTACTAAGTAATTGAGTTTAATACAAGCAAATATTGATTACAAAATATCAAAATACACCTCTTCACAAATTAGCAGGTATTTTTTAGTGAATGTTATTTACATGTCACAATAAGTCACATGTGAACCCCACCTACTGACCTATGGATGTAGAACTACACTAACTAACTATACGCATGAACACCTCTGACTGGCAAATGGATTGATTGGTGGTTGCTTTACGCCGTGTCGGCAGCATAGGCCATATTCACGGTGAGAAATGTTTGTTTTTTGTTCAAACCATTGCTTTTACATGTAAAAGCAGACAATCCAGTATGTGCCAATAGACACTCATTAAATTAGAAAGCTCACAATCATATATTTGTGGTCAAGGGAAACAAATTCCCATAGAAAAAGAAAAGTTTTATTAATAATTGATAGAATCTATTTAGTAAACTATATGAGGTGGTACAGTCCAGCTGCCCTCAAGTAAAAAGGTCATGCATACTGTCTGCAGTGTAGAACTGTTGGCGCAGTGCCAAAAAATCAACGCAACTTAGTAAAATGTGTTTGAGTGTCAGCGGGGACTGACACCCAATACATTCAGGGGGAGGTTCCCCCTTGAGCAGAAAAGCATGTGTAAGCCACGAGTGGCCAATACGGCAGCGCCTAAGGACCACTTGGTCCCGCCGACCTCCCGCATGATGGTTCAATTTCTTTAAGTGTATTAATGTTTTCATCCCACTCATGTTGCCATTTGGATTTGATGTGGGTGGCTATTAGTGGTTTCAGATCAGAGTGAGGGATCAGACATGGTTCAAGATCACAGTTCAGGGCCTTCTTCGCAGCCCGATCAGCCTGTTCGTTTCCTTGTATGTTGGCATGGCCAGGCACCCAGCACAGGTGGATGTCATACCCATCCGTTGTCAGTTGGTTCATTTTATAAATGACCGTTGCTAGAATAGGGTGATTCATTTTCAGTCCAGCAACAGCCAGGAGTTAAAAGAATGAATCACTGTATATAACATAGTTAGTGTGGTAGGATACCTCGATACACTCCAACGCGAGAAGGAGTGCTCGGGCTTCTGCAGTGAAAATCAAGCTCTGATTGGGCAAGCATACGCCAAATTGTTCCCGTCGGCAGACTGCCGCAGCAACTACCCAGCTTTGGTCTTTCGAACCATCGGTGTATATGGAGAGGTGGTCTGCAAATGGATGTAGAACCACATTAACTAGCTGTACACATGAACCCCACTGACTGCCCTATGGATGTAGAACTACACTAACTAACTATATACATAGATACCGCTGACTGCCGTATGGATGTAGAACTACACTAACTAACTATTTGCATGAAGACCGCTGACTGCCCTATGGATGTAGAACTCACTAACTAACTATACACATAAACACCGCTGACTGCCCTATGGATCTAGAACTACACTAACTAGCTATACACATGAACTCCGCTGACTGCCCTATGGATGTAGAAGTACACCAACTAACTGTATGCATAAACACCGCTGACTGCCCTATGGATGTAGAACTCACTAACTAACTATACACATAAACACCGCTGACTGCCCTATGGATATAGAACTACACTAACTAGCTATACACATGAACTCCGCTGACTGCCCTATGGATGTAGAACTACACTAACTAGCTGTTCAAGTGAACCCTGCTGACTGCCCTATGGATGTATAACTACACTAACTAACTATACGCATAAACACCGCTGACTGCCATATGGATGTAGAGCTACACTAACTACACATCAACCCTGCTGACTGCCCTCTGGATGTAGAACTACACTAACTAACTATACAGATGAACCCTGCTGACTGGCCTCTGGATGTAGAACTACACTAACTAACTATACAGATGAACCCTGCTGACTGGCCTCTGGATGTAGAAATACACTAGTTATGCACGTGAACCCTGCTGACTGCCTTATGGATGTAGAACTACACTAACTAACTATACGCATGAAACCTGCTGACTGCCCTATGGATGTAGAACTACACTAACTAACTATACGCATGAACACCACTGACTGGCCTATGGATGTAGAACTACACTAACTAACTATACGCATGAACACCACTGACTGGCCTATGGATGTAGAACTACGCTAACTAACTACACATGAACCCTGCTGACTGCCCTATGGATGTAGAACTACACTAACTAACTATACGCATGAACACCACTGACTGGCCTATGGATGTAGAACTACACTAACTAGCTATACACATGAACCCCAATGATGAATGGATGTAGAACTACACCAACTAGCTATACACATGACCGCTGTGGACTGCCCTATGGATGTAGAACTACATTAACTAACTATACGCATGAACACCACAACTGGCCAATGGATCTGGAACTACATTAACTAGTTATATATATGAACCGCACTGACTAACCAATGGATGTAGAACTACACCGACTAGCTATACACATGAACACACTTACTGGCCTATTAGTGGGGCGGATATGTGAAATTGGTGTGCACTTCTGGAAAGAAGCATGAAACTTTGTCCTAGGGGGTTTTTGGGTATGCTGATTTAAAAAATTGCGGGAACCACGATGTCACTCCAAGGGTTCCCGCCCAAAATTAAGAAATTCAAAATGGCCACCACAATACGCGTTTTTGCCCATAAAACGGCTCTAAGTGCCCCAATTACCATGATCTTGATATCTATGCCTATGTTTTTAAGGTCAAGGAACCCAATAAAATACATTTGAACTTTCATAACATACATGTTCATGGTGAAAATATTAAAAAATGCTCATAACTTCAATTTTTTTGCAACAGGGTATATGTAAGTGTACCAATTACCATCTTAGTACCAATGTTAAGGAATCTGATTGTGTGTCGTACATTCTGATAAAGGGACACATATGCCATAGAACTAAATGACTTGAACAAGTTCCAAGAATTACCACCAGGGGTTGTGGATTGTTCCAGTAGCCTATATTCTCAGTCCTATTCAGCTATGAAGTTATCAGTTACCTCTTTTTGAATATGTTTTGCTCAGAACAGCTGGAACTGGTTTCGGCAAAAGTGTTCCTTTAAAACATTATCAAATTATTGATCTTCTTCCAAGCTTCTTACTCTTGGCTACACTGTCCCGAACAAACGCACAACTGTGTACATGGCAGATTTGCCTTGACACACTTGCATCTTTTAGTGCAGTCCTTTTTACATCCACATTTTAACAGTTCTTGACAACCTTTAGCTGCCTCTGTAAGAGTGGTCCAGCATGGAATCCATGGAGAATCATCTTTCACTCTCTCCCAGCCCCATAAATCCGGTGATGGAACATTCGGTTCTCCTATAAGTGATTGTCCCCAGATATGCCCTGCCTGAAAAAGAACCCTTTTCACATGCTATTCTAGGCCATGTAATGTTGGAGGAATGTTTACCATCTTACGGTTATGAGTGAACAATTGCTTCCTGGCTTCATTCACATGGCTAAGTGCTGATGTTCGCTGATACAAAAGAACAACATATCTTTCTATTTGCTCCATCTCGTCTGGGGATATCTGAGTTGGCGCATGAGATAAACAAAAGAAAGTAGGTGTGAGCTGAGGCATATTACACCATACAGCCCAAGCTGTTTTCTTTCCAATTCAATAGAAGGCGAAAACCGTATCACATCCTGATATCACATGCAAGAAGAGAATACCCCATGATGCATCATTGCCTAATTCAGCTGAAATCAGGTGACAGGGGACATAGCGTAGTTTAGAACCATGATGAAATGCTACCCATATTTCGCAATCCTTTAAGACACTTGACACAGCAATTGCAAGAACCACCACGTCGGTATCGGTTGCATGTATCATCAGCTTGGTAAATCCTTGCTGGAATGAATGAGAAGCATGAAAGAGTAGCTGGGTGTCTGCTTCTTCATGAGTGCAGGACAAGTCGGAGAGGTCGGCTATGGGAGATAAGACTGCACTCTTGCCATGTGTGGAGATGACTAGCTTAAGTTGATGGGGTTGAAACTCCTGTATTTCTTGGCTAGAAATTGGAACAGGCTCTCTTTGTTTGAATCACAATGAAGGAAGTTATTCCAGTTACCAGGAATGTTAGTGTTCTTGGCAACCCGGAGATGGTTACCAGCTCCGAGATTCTGTCATCTTTGTGCCTTTAGGCTGTCCTCCTTATATACATCCCAAACAACATCCAAACGAACAATGTCTTGTAGCATGCATTCTAAATAGGGCAAGAACACCAGTTGTGAATAGTCCTGGAATGTTTTGCCAGGAACCTTCGACTTCTTTGGATCAAGTGTGTGCACAAGGGCAGCACCATCGACTATCTTGACATCATTTGATGCAGATTCCAGTTGAGGTACCAATGGTTCCAAACATTCCATCAAGTCAGATTTGCTTGTTTGGTGCATTGTGTGATTTGATGCCAACGATGGAGGCCAGGCATGATTGTCATGCATGAAGAAGGCATCCTTACCACTGTCTCTAGCTTGGCATGATATATACATCCGTGAGAAGAGATGAACATCATTATGCAGGTTGGAGATTTTAGAAGCGGACTTCGCAGGTTTCTTTCCCAAACTACAATTTAACAGAGGTAGACTGTTCTTGTGTATGGTGTCATTGAATGCAGTGATATTGGCATTGACACGCCCCGCAACAAAATTCCGGTATTGTGTTTTGCCAATGTCTTCTGCAGTCTTTATTGTATTCACCACGCTAGTGGACATTATCCGTTTGGTGTCAATCGTGTACGGGTCTGTGCTTGTATCTGCAAAGGGGTTGCCAAGTTCCTCCATCACATCAGTGACACTCTTGACTTGAGATAGGAACGTCTCCTGTACACTTGGTATCTGTACATGATGGCGATCTGTTTCCTTCTTTTTCATGGAATGTTTGTCATTATACTCCGTCAAAAGTCTAACTATTTCTGGACCTGCCACCATCCAGTGCGGCTTCATTTTCTGTGACACCTATTACGCATCCGTCTCCTTTCACCATTGCATTAAGCTATTCATGAACTTGCATTAAGCTATTCATGGGCTAGTGCCAAGAACTTGTATGTTGTTTTCTGTGAAGCATCATCCAGCGAGCATAGTGGTAGTGGTCAAGAGTGAACATCCATGGAATAATCTTTCCAAGTGATTCCATGTATGGAACAAAGGTTTGTTGACGCTGCGATCTAAGGAACTGTAGGAATAGGAGTTCCAACTTTCGAACTTTAAACCGGTAATCTGAGGAATCTCTGAAGCCATCTCATTAAACCACTCATCAAAGTGTAGTTGTTCACCCTCTGGTGTTTTTTTTTTTATACTCATCATATGACCTGTGAAGCAGAATGAACAGAGCTGCTGCTGTTACCTGATGGGCCCATTGACCTCTGGATGTGTGTGAACCTTTCTGTAGACCATCGGCACGCCTCTCAGTTGTAACATTGGCTGAAGTCATCACATAGGTCCAACCACTTCCATCAAGCCAATCACCGATGACTTTCAACATGGCCATTTCGATGTGGAGACTTCCCCTCCACCCTGTAATGTAAAGGACGTCTGAACACAATGAGTTCTGTACTGTAACTAACTTTATTTAGAACGTTCTGTAGTGACCTCACTCTGTGCCACACTGGGGGTGTTCGGATAACAACACAACTGGAAGACACATACATTACATCTCCCTTTCAATGGAACAGAGGAACAACATTCAATGGTAACATTTTGTATATATAAACTACCATCGATAGCAACAGGTCCTTCTTGTGTTATTATAACTAATGTCATAACGCCATATCCCCCTCTTTAAAATAGTTCCTATCCATAACAGAATGGTACCAGGTATTGCGAGGATAAAATGCCATGCCTAAATTTACTAACATTCCAGAACAATGTAAATGGCATTGTACATGAAGACCTAATACATATAGAGATATTATACATACTATGTTTAAGAAGAGAACCATGAAACATGTAAATGGGAAACTATCGAATGTAGCCCATCATACAAAAACACGACCCATAAAGCAATACAACGAATACATAGTCAGGGTCAGTTGTCACTTCTTAAATGTAGACTTATTTTGTCTCTCCTTCATATGACCTGAACAATGAGCGTATTATTACGTAGCGTTGTATGCAATTCATAACTGAACATAACAAGGCACTTGCTAGGCAGAACAGAAAGTGGCATAGCAACAACAGTAAACGACTTATATAACATATGAGATTCAAATATTCAATATAGTATTTCATGCACAACATTTCCCAAAATGTTCAAATTAAACTCATGCTTCATATAACAATTTCATCCGTGAACATTTCGTCATATTTTTGTTGTTCGTTTATAAAAGCATTGAGTCAAAATTCATTTGATAACATCTTTGACATGCAAGACAACTTAAAAACATGTATAAACATAAACATACAAAATGCATACACAGCTGGCTGCATGTGTCGTTTCTTATGTTATCATGAGTTGTGTCCATTCATTGTTCGAACTTAAGTATGTGACGTTACCACTTATTGTACAGCTTTTCCAGCATGTTACTTAGTTAACTATAATAATTTCAACCGTGAACATTCTTTTATATTTGCTTAATAAGCATTGAGTCAACATATATAGTCAAGAACATCCATGACATGAAGAGCAACTAAACATAGCATTTATAAAAACATACAAAATGCATACTCAGTTGACTTCATGTGTCGTTTCTTATGTTTGCATGAGTTGTGTCCATTCTTTGTTTGACCTGAACTAGGTGTCGTTATTAATTATTGTACTGCTTTTCTGGCATGTCAGTTATTTAATTATAACAATTGCATCAGTGAACATTTTTGTTTGTTTGTTTAATAAGTATTGAGTGAATATTTATTGGATAACATCTATGACATGTAAGACAATTTAAAGCATTTATACCAACACACAAAATGTATACTTAGTTAGCTTCATGTGTCGTTTCTTATCCTTGCATGTGTTGTGTCCATTCTTTATTTGACTTTAATCATGTGCCATTCTTACTGTACTGCTTTTCTAGCATGTCACTTGCTTAATTATTACAATTGCATCAGTGAACATCACCTACAATAACAGTAATGAGTCAACAGCTATTTGACAAGATCTATGACAAGTACGACATCCTACAGCATTTACAAAACATCACCAAAAAGCATACTAAGTTACCTTCATGTGCCATTTCCTATGTGTGAATGTGTTCTGTAAAGTCTTTGTTTGACCTCAAATGTGTGATGTTCTTCATGTATTGTCATGGTAACATACTGAAACAATTTAAAGTTGCACAGTCTAACCAAACCATTCCTAATTCAAAACGTCATAATCGACATATTATGTCTTTGTTTGCATTCTTTGACCTTTTCCACATATATATATTTCTATTACATATAGATATATTTATTAAATATATTTATATACATTATTTTATTTTAATGCATATGATATTAAATTCAATGTTACAAATATCAGTATATCCGGTAGATTCTGCATATTCGGCTTACTTTGGTTTCTATATAACCAATATTTTACACAACTGCAGAATTTACAGGTTACATAACTGCATGTTGTGATAACATTTTGTCAAACAATTATGTGTTCAACAACAGGCCTTCTCATAGCGAAAATATTGGCACACACTTCACCATGTAACTCTGACATCCTACAATATAGTCGTTTTTCTCTTCACACAAACATTTTGTTATATATATATATTCCTTTGTAATATATATATTGCCATTCGTTCAACATGGGAGTGTCATGCAATAACAGTACTGTCACCTGCATAATATAAATATGTGAATGTATGTACTACTTTTCATACGATATAGCAGATTTAGGTTTTATATTTCCATCATTAATAACTAGTCCATAACAATATTAAAGGATGGAACCATACATCAATGTTGGGTATTTAAAAAAAAAATTAATTTATATATATTTTTTATTGAGTATGCAGCTTTAACAAAGCAGACTACCAACTGCTACTTTGTCCTTTCACTGATTTGAACTACATTCTTTCATGACGTGGCCTCTCGCTGCCTTGGGGGTGTTCGGATAGCAGCACACATTACTTTGACAATTTGATGTACGTAAACGTATATGCTACACGTCATATAATACATAATCAGTTGTATTGTCTTTCAACTGACAAAAACAATTACCATCACTAATAACTAGTCCATAGCAATATTAGGATGGAATATATCAATGTATGTTTGACACTGCATCTCGTATCATATTTCATGCCTTTCACGTACCTCAAGTGGCGTGTTGTCTGGTGCTTGCTTACCAGCGCTCCGTGTACTGCTGTAGCTTAGCTGGCTTGACGTCCTGTGCGTCTTTGTTACGGCCGTTTTCGTTCATCTCTGTCGATGATCCGTGCATCTGTGCTTCGTATCATCTGTGTCTGTACCTCTAGGTATCTGTGTATCTGTGTGCCATCTTCTCAGGCATCTGTGCATCGTATTGTCATTTATTCACTCCAAGCAATGTTGTGACGTCCTGCGCGTCCTCATTCCGGCTGTTTTAATTAGAGCCGTTCGTTTCCACCGACGATCCGTACATCCGTGCTTCTTGGCACCTGTGTAGTCGTGTATGTGCCTCCATGTATCCGTGCATCCATGTGCCATCTTTCCAGGCATTTGTGCATCATCTTGTCACTCGTCACATTAAAGTCAGTGCTGCTTCTGTTGGTGCCCGGGGAGTTGCTGCCCGATGCGCCGCAGCTACTGCAAGTATGTGTTACCGTTTCTGCGACCAGGGTGTCGATGCCTGGTACAATAAACTGGCATGATATGTTGGTTGGTGTCCGGGGTACTGATGCCCGGTATCCACCAGAAGCAATGGGCTGGAAAGCACCATTGCCTCCACATCTGACACCATGTAATGTAAAGGACGTCTGAACACAATGAGTTCTGTACTGTAACTAACTTTATTTAGAACGTTCTGTAGTGACCTCACTCTGTGCCACACTGGGGGTGTTCGGATAACAACACAACTGGAAGACACATACATTACACACCCCCCATCAGTACAACATATTGTTTTTCCCCATACTCATCCGGCCGTTTCCACTGAATTCTTTTGGTGATCGCATCTAATGGTTGATCAACAGTGAGCACAGGTATCTGTTCTGGATTGCAACAAACTGTGATTTGTTGGATGATTTGGTGACACTTCTCAGTCGAATGTCTTTGTTGAGATCTATGTTTGTTGTAAAATGATGTCAAGCACTTAGAGTGATAAACAGCATCAATAGCGATCATATCTCCAACTGATAATTTGGCCAACAGCTTTGTGTCTCGGAGTTCTGTAGCGATATGTCTGACACGGGAATCAAGGGATATTGTTTCGGCTTTGTGAAAGTCTCCTGTGGTTTCATCACAGAAAATACACATTGGCTGATGTGTCTCTTCTGTTTCCATGGGACATGCTGGAGTGGTTGCGAAGGTGTTTTTTGAGTGGTGACTGAGCTGTATTCGAACAAGCTTTTTCTTGCATCTTCCTGGCTCTCTCCACTTTTGTTGCATTACACAGGACGTAACATTTTTTCTGCCATTTTTCTTCATGCTTAGTCAGCATTTTCTCCATGCCGTCACCATTATCCAGTTGTGATACGTTTATGTTCAATGGCACATTGTTTAGTCCATGAAGGGCAGATAAATTTGTGGCCAGCGATGCATAACCTGATGCTGATGGGTTTATGGGAGTTCCACAAAGTTCTTGACACAGAGCACATAGGTCCCAGTTTGTCGGTTGAACTGGTGCAGCACAAGCCCGAGTAGCAAGTCTAAGCCTTTTGGACATGGTGATCACCTAGATGACCATATGACATGAATGCCACTGGTTTCGGAACAATAGGAATTATAACGGGTTAAATGTACTTGTTCCTTGTGATTATGACCCTGATGAGAAGAAATGACATTAGTATTGATGTCTGTGCCAGGTATCGTGTTTGTATCTAAACTCTTGTAATGGCCCACGGCCCTCCAACTCCGACTCTCACGGTCACTCACGGAAGAACACCAAGATTCAATTAGAGTATGCTTCAACTTGGTTTATTGAACCATCTGCTCTCTGCGGTGTCAGTAGTAGTTGTCTGACCCGCCCCTTGACTCGCCAGATCCCACATCGACTCTATAGGTGTGTGTGGGAGGGGTGGGTCAGCCACCCGCAGTAGAGGGCAGCCCAGTTGGGGTCTGCCCGGTGGCTACCCGTGCCGCCACCTGGCGCAGTATAGTGGTACTGCGCTGGTGCATGGCGTAGTCTCCGCTGCTACCGCGTGGTAGTAGAGCTCATGTACACACTACTACACTCTTAATGAACTCTGAAATGCGAAATCATTGAAAGGATTTAAATTAATTAGCATAATGTGAAAAATTATTGTTATGAGCATTTTTTTCAAGTTTCACCATGAAGATGTATGTTATGGGTCTTCACATGTGTTTTATTGGATTCCTTGACCTTAAAAACAGGTATAGACATCAAGATCATGGTAATCAGGGACTTAGAACCGTTTTATGGGCAAAAACATGTTTTGCGGTGGCCATTTTGAATTTCTTAATTTTGGGCGGGAACCGTTGGAGTGACATTGTGGTTCCCACAATTTTTTAAATCAGCATATCCAAAAAAAAACCTAGGACAAAGTTTCATGCTTCTTTCCGGAAGTGCACACCTCAAGTAAAAATTGTTACATATCCGCCCTACTATATGGATGTAGAACTATACTAACTAATTATACACATGAACCTTGCTTACTGGCCTATGGAGGTAGAACTACACTAACTAACTATATACATGAACCCCACTGATTGCCCAATGGATGTAAATCTACACTAACTAGCTGTTCAAGTGAACCCTGCTGACTGGCCTATGGATGTAGAATGACACTAACTAGCTATACACATGAACCCCGGTGACTAACCAATGGATGTAGAACTACACCAACTATCTATACACATGAACCCGCTTACTGGCCCATGGATGTAGAACTACACTAACTAACTATATACATGAACCACGCTGACTACCCAATGGATGTAGAACTACACTAACTAACTATGTGCATGAACACCGCTGACTGGCCAATGTATGTAGAACTACACTAACTAGTTATACACATGCACCCGCTGACTGGCCTATGGATGTAGAACTACACTAACTAACTATATTCATGAATCCCTGCTCGCAATGGTAGGTGTGTTTGAAACCCCCGGTAGGTGGCAGACAGAGGCAGAGGGTGGAGCTGTGGAGCGACAGAGAACTCACTAACAGAGGTAACCACAAGGTGACACCAGGGGTTTGGTGTGATCCAACCCCCTCCCCCCACCTCCCCGGTAGGTGACAGATAGAGGCAAGGGGTGGAGCTGTGGAGCGACAGAAACTGACAAGAGGTAACCACAAGGTTGCACCAGGGATTTGGTGTGGTTGGTAACGGTTAAAATGCAAGGTCAGCTTCCATGGCTTCAATTAGAAATGTTGGCGAGGTCAACATAAGTAATTTGCTAGCGAAGGAAATGTGACCTATTTCCTACCACCCCTGGTCCTTGTGCCCACTTGACCACTCACAGTCACTTTGCCTCCGGACATATGTCCTGGGTTGCCCACTTCACTTCTTGTGCTTCTCGGTTCGCTTCGCCACTGGCTTGACAAGGCAGCTATGCCTGTGCAGAAGAAACAGCAACTCGGCAACCCCCGCTTTGGCCTAGGTTCAGACCTCAGTCCTATGCACCCAATTCCTGGTCCAGTAGAAATGTGCAAGTAATAAACTACCTTCAGTTTTGTGTGTTTTTTTTGTGTGCAAATATTCTGCTGAATAAGTCTTTTGTCAGTGCCAAACCACTGGTCTTCCAGCCATTTTTCAATTCAGGGTTATTTACACAAAAGGTATATAGAATAAGGTATACAATAACTGTTGAATACACAATTTGCAGCATGTAACATAATGAAATTCTGTAACCCAAAAGTTCCATAGCAATATGGTATCAGCAGTGGCATATAATTAGATCAATATTAGTCAGATCAATGTCAGTATATACATAGTACTTAGAATGCAGAAGTTATCTTCTGTCTTCAGTTGGTAAAGTTGTACTAAGTTTTAATGTTCAGTTGCAGTTAGGCAAGCGGTATATAAATGTCAGTTTGTCAGAAATATTCTAGTGTAACTCTAGTGTAGTTAGTTATGTGAGTTCATGAATTATGTTGTTCGGGTGGGGTTGTTAATAATCCACTGGACCAGCTGTGAAGCAGTGCAGTTTGTATATCTTTTTTCGGACGACAGGGCTCCGTTCCCCTGCTCGTCCGAATGAGTAGCATTATATGAGGTGCCCTTTTTCTTGAAGATTTAGACTGCCAATTATGGATAAGTCTGAATTGACTTGTTTTCACCATTAGACAGTTTGTCGATAGAAAGCCCGAGCCTACACTTTTACCGACCCAAGGGATTTTTAACCTCCCACACCACATAGACATGGTATGAGAGCAATTGGCCTTTGATGACGCTGTAAGTTATCCACAGCGGTCGAAATCCAAATTGGTAGAGGTGGGGGCATGGGGAATCGAACCACCGACCTTCAGATTAGGAGTCTGACCTAGAAAAAAGTCAGACACTCTAACCACTCCGCCACAGAGAACATCCCAGGGTTGGCTCAATCTTTAAAGTATCGTTCAATTTAAAACTATCGCAAGAGCAACAGGTATAACCAGTTAATTATGGGACTATGGAATTGACACTAAATTGAGGGGCATCAGGTGCGATATAGGGGATACGCCCAGGCAAACCATCCCACTCCTGCCGGGGATGCTGTTGAAGATCTTCTCCTTCCTGACCTGCCAGCCAAGACATTTGAGGTGGGGGGGGGGGCACCAATACTCTGCTCTTTTCGCGCTTTGCTGTGCAAATGCCAGGTTGCAGCCTTCGATTCGGTCCTGACGAGGGATTGTTTTCTCTATCCGTGCGGTGGATGATTATAAGGGAAACAATTGAATACAGGGAGCAGTTCCTTGAGATACCAGTGGCCCACTGCCCCAACACAGATGGGTCACTCCCTTGAAAACTGGTCAGCATGAGATGGGATTTTAAACATCAATAACAAAATCTTCCTACTTATTTGTTTCCTTATACTTTTCATGTTCAGATTTGATGTAAGAAATAAGGGAAATAAAATAAATTGTGTGCAACATTGGTCCTTTTAGGTATGAAGTGTTTAAAAAAAAAAAAAACATTTTACAGTCAGCCATTTGTAACATGACATATGGGACATGGTTGAATCTTACTAACATCTTGTATTGCATTGATATATCAAACGAAAGAGTTCCCAAATCAAAACGAAGTATTTATTAATATGTATGCATGCTTAAATTAACAAAAGAAATGATGTGATGTCTTCAGAAATAACATTACAAATTTCCGTCACATATGTAACCAGGGTTTCTGGATGCCACACAAATATTGTACACCAAATATTCAGTGAATAAAGCATGGCTGGGAATTACCTTTTTTTATCAATATAAGCACTATATATTTCTGTATATTATGCCATGATTAATATGCTTCTAAATATGAGATTATTTAATTCTGCTTAGATTTTTATTAAGCAGACTGTGTGGTATCCTAAACACGTGTTACATCTGAGCAACACATCTTATTCTGCCATAAGACATAGCTTAATCATGGACTACACCTTTATGTTTAATCTGATCAATTTATATTTTTAATAGATCTAAAGGGGAGATTTCCAGCTTTCATTTGCAACCAAAAAATGTTAAAAATTCACATATTAGATTTTAACTCTCCATGTGACACTTCTGGCCAGTTTTCAGGAGAGTGACCCAGATCTATGTGGCATTCCTTGGACGCAGGCTCATTCCGTCAACTCAGGGCTGTGCCAGAGGCTGTAGCTTCCAGGTTTCCTTTATGTACCAGACATACCTTGAAGCTCTTGGCTCATAAGGCAGGGCTGGGGGATGTGCAACTGTGTTCACACTCACTATGCAGTGGTGGGTGCACCTTCCTCGCCCTGTCTGGGGCGTCCATTGAGGAGATATGTGTCAGGGGCGACTGGTCCTCTGATATGGTCTTCAAATATTTGAAGAGCCCCCCCCCCCCCCTGCAGGTTTGCATAGGGAATGACTTATGGGTGGCCACAACCTTGGCAACTGGAGCTGGGTGAGGGTTGATAAGATACGGTAGGATAGTGAAGGTGTGGTTGGGCACGGGGCCTGCTTAAGAAGGGTCGGTTGGCATTTATCATTGGGCCAAGGGCAGTAATAAAACTCATCCTTCATGTTGTCTTTCTCCTAGTTGTTACATGAGGAATATTTATGTGGAATATAATATATTATATAAATATAACTACGAGTGTACTCCGGTGGTTATATATGTGTGTAATATATTCGGTGCGATTCAGGTATGCTATTTCAGGTTCCGCCTGGCCATTTCGTTACGCAACCTTAGCCCACATTCGCCCAGCTTGGCACAAAGTCGGGCGTTTCCGGCCGTTTCGAACGCGCCGGGCTAGGCATTCGTTGGTGAAATTTAGATTCATTTGTTGTAACGGTAGGCCATTTATCGTCCGCCCAAGGGCCATTATAAACATCGGCTTCCACCCACTCCTCCTTCATATTGTCTTTCTTTCTAGTTGCTAAGCAAGGAATATTTATATATTTGTCCCTAGTTGTGTAGTTTCATTCTGGTGTCAACTAGAGACACAGTTCATGGTTAATCAGTTTACGGATAATTATACTCGTATAATTGCTGATACAGCACATATTTGTTTGAGTGACTAAATGCTTATATCCATGTTGTGTACTTTCAACAATCAACAATTGTACTTTCAACAACGAAAAAAATTGTGTACTTTCCATTTTTTTGTTGGGGGGGAATGCAAGATTTTAATGTTGCGTATTGGTGTACTCCGGCTTAGCACTGTCTACAAAATACACAATACAATTGATACTTGTTGCTTCCTAGCCAGACGCTCAGCATTATTAGGATAGGGCAAGGAGCAGTGGAATGAGGAAGACCAGTCGTCTGCGACTGAAATTTCCCCTGCTTAATCAACTAATGTACCAACAAAAAAAATTCCAGATTACACAATATGGGTAGGCTGATCTGCTATTGTAAAGCATTTCTTTTTAAAAGTTGTAAAAAAAACACCAAAGAAACCCAATTAAACTTGTGTTTTCTCTTGTTGTTTGTGGGGTGTTCCAGCGAAAAGTATCAAATTCACTGAGGTTTGGTTATATCAGCCTCTTTCAGTGGGCATCAAACGCACCTTTTGTGGACGTGTGGTAGACGAGATTGCTGTAGCTCATGTGATGTGTTCACCAAACCGGAACATCAAGAACATTACAATACGCGCCGCACAAGACCCTGTACTCGGCTTGTGTGAAGTCACCGTTGTTGGATATGCCTATGAAAGTAAGATTATTATTTATGTTTCTTTGCATGCCTATATTGAATGCTTCATTACTGTCAGGCACACACAATGTAAAAGCATGATTGGGAATAGCATCACTATGGGTCCTTGGAAACCCGGAAAGTCCTGGAATTTGATAATTTAGGATTCCAGGCCTGGAAATCTCTGGAATTTGTCTAAAAGATCCTTGAAAATCATTGAAAATTGAATATCACAACTATATATTTGTAGAGCATATATTCACCAATGTTCCCAATCTTACCTAGTGATGTTTTGCATTTAAAGTGATCTTTATCGGTTTGTTTTCCGGTCTTATGATTTTAAAATTAAAACTATTAACCTTCGTTGTAATTGTGTATGCTTATTTGCAATTCACCACTTACACAGCTAGTCGACTATGATATGGCTGTGCTTCAGGGTACTTTAATTTTCAAATTTTTTTTGTGTGATAAGTTTTGTTATTCTACCCATACCGAATAAGCTCCCGTGAGGGTGCTTGTTTTCAACACTGGACAGCTGTGATACTGGTTTGGTCTGGTCCCGCTCTCAGGAGTGTTTACCTGATCTTTCTCAGGCCAACCTTTTGCGGTTTTGGGTGTTGGTAGTTTCTATATTAGTTTTTTGGATAAAAGATTAATAACATTAAAAACGTCCTGGCATTTTGCATTGAAAGATCCTCCAAAGTCCGGGAATTTGATAATTCAGAATGACATATATTTCTGTCTGAGCTCCCCCCACCCTCCCCCTGCACCCGGTCCGGTGTACAAGAGAGCTCACATGCACAGAGACACGGTCACGTAAAGAAAATTGAAATGAATAATTGACTAGCCAGAATTGGATGGTTACAGAAGATTTAAAGATAGAGGAAAATATGAGTAAAATAATAAAAATATTGAGAGTTGTTGTTTGCTTTCAGAACATACTCGTTTTGATTGGGTGATTCATGCGCGAAAAGAAGGAAGCAAGGCGGGGGTGGAGAAAGAGACGCTTTATTGGCGCCTCAACAGATCATACAGGGTACAAGTAGCAAGTCAAATGAGGCTCATAAGGAGCAACATGGTAATTGAGGTAATGAACAAGAGGCATCAAGTAATAAACAAAAGTGGTAAATGAGGTAATGAACAAGAGGCATCAGGTAATAAACAATAGTGTAGAAAGGTAATAAAGTTCATGGGGCAGCAGAGTCATTTGGAGTGAGGGGGTGCCGAGGAGCCCTCCACCAGTAGTAGGTGGAGTAGGGTAGTAGTTGGGTGGGTGGGTGGAAGAAAAAGGTGCTGGCTGGGAGACGGCAGGGAGCTGAATGAGGAGGGAGGCTGGCGGGCGGCCTTATAAGGGGAAGGGAGGCGGCGGCAGCAGGGGAGGTGCGAATGCTAGCGGCCGGAGGAGGGTGAGGGGTGGCGAGCAGCGGGGGTCGGGTGAGGTGTGAGCGCCGCGAGACAAAGGTCGGGCGGGGGGAGGCGGCGGTGAGTGAGAGCGCTCGGCCGAGGTGTGGAGGCAGCGCGACACGCGGGGCGGGGGAGGGTCTCCTCCTTTCCTCGCATCAAACATAATGCTTCGCATTACGACCGATGCGCGAAAAGGAGGAAAGCAAGGCGGGGGTGGAGAAAGAGACGCTTTATTAACGCCTCAGACATAAAGTTAAACAACAGAGGAAGCAATAAGGCTCATAAGGAGCAACAGGGTAAATAAGGTACAATTTAAGTAACAAAGATGAAGCGTAGAAGAGTAAATAAGGTACAATATGATGAGCGTAGAAGAGCCAATAAAGTTCATGGGGTATCAGTGTCATTGGAGTGAGGGGGTGCCGATGAGCCCTCCACCAAAATGGCGGAGAGGGCTCGAGGGGCGCCCGAGGGCGCGAGGCGGGGCACGTAAGCGTGCACGGCCGCCGAGGTCCAGGTGCCTTGGGCCGTGATGTCGGTGAGAGGCACCCCGGCACGCTGGCAGGCCTGGGCGGCGCCCCGGCGGAGGCTGTGGAGGGTGAAATCCTCGGGCCTTGGCACCCCTTGGGCGGCGAGGGCCCCCCGTAGCAGCGCGGTGAGGGAGCGCGGGTCGAGGGGCCGGCCGGAGGGCATTATGAAGGCGGGTGCGTCCGGGGCGGCGGGGCAGAGGGCGGTGGCTCCAAGCCAGGCCGCGACGGGGCAGAGGGCGGAGTCCGGGATGGCGGGGACGAAGAGGGCGACCGCGCCCGAGGGGCTGGAGATGGTCTTGGAGCTGCGGATCTGCAACCGGAGCCCCCCGGGGGCGGGGCGGACGTCGTCGCGGGTCAGGGTGTGGGGGCCGCCCCACCCCTCGGGACTCGGGGCCAGCGAGTTGGACTGGCGCAGCATCCCGAAGTACCCGAGGAGGAGCGCGGCCCGAGGAACGAGCGAGGCGGGCCCCGCTCGGGAGAGGTGGTTGATGGCGAAGGCGAGGTGCTGCGGGGAGAGGGGCGGCGCCTGCCGCTGGACGTGGGCAGAGGCCCGTTCCCCTCCTCGGCAGACGTCCTTGGGTAGTCGTGCATCGAAGCCCGAGGTGAGGCCCCCGGCGCCCTCGACCCAGGAGCGGGCGCCCGAGACGGCGTTCTTCACGGAGGCGGGCACGAGCCCGCGGAGGAAGAGGGCGGCAGTGAAGGCGGCAACGTCGAAGGGCGTGGGCGTGAGGGGGGCCACACCTCGGGCCACCGCGAAGGTGACAAAGTCCTCGGCCTGGCGACGGCGGTTCCTCCAGGTCGCCGGGGCGAGGGAGGCGGCACGGAAGCGGGAAACGGCAGCTACTTCCTCGGGCGGGAAACCTAAAGGCCGGGGAAGAAGGGGAAGGCGTCATGGTTGGTGGTGGCTGGGAGCAGCCCGAGGCGGGCCACCTCGCCGCGGGCCGTCCCCTCCCAGGGGCCGGGCAAGTGGGCGCGGCTGAGGGCGTCGGCGAGGAGGAGGTCCGCACCGGGCTTGTGGATGATGCGCAGGTCGAAGGAGCCCATGGCCGCAATTAGCCAGAGCTCCCGCGCGCAGGTCCCGAGGGTGGCGTCTCGGGCGCGCCCCGACTCGAGCGCGAGGGCGGAGGCCATGTTGTTCGTGTTGATCAACACCGTCGACCCCGCGACGTCGTCCGAGAGGAGGGCGCGCAGGGCGACGACGAGGTTGACCGCCTCGAGCTCATGGATGGTCGTGAAGCGCGCCTGGAAGGCCTTGGAATACCCTCGGGCGTAGTAGTGGGTCGGGGAGAAGGCCCCGCCCCCGGTGAGGCAGGAGTCGCACTCGATCACCCAGCGACGGCCCTCGGGGGCACGGAGGAGGTGGAGGCCGTTGGAGATTCGACCGTAGGCGGCGAACCACCTCAGGTCCCGGAGGGCGTCGTCGCTGAGGGTGAGGCTGGGGGCCCCGAGGCAGCTGCGCAGCGCCCCAAGGAGCCGGGCCATGAACTTCCGGCCGGGGAGAACGCAGCTGCTCACGTGGTTGAGGCGCCCCAGGAGACTCTGGAGCTCCTGCTTCCCGAGGGTGGGGCGGGCGATGCGGGCCTCGCAGTCGTCGACGAGGGCCTGGATCTTTCCGGGGGCGACCCGGATGGTCATCGCCTCGCTGTCGAGGGCGAACCCGAGCCATTGGAGGCGGACAGCGGGGGGATGGCACTTTCCGGGCGCCACGTCGAGGCCGAGGGCTGAGGTGAGGGCCAGGAAGGCGTCAAAGGCCTTGCAGGCCTTCAGGTAGGAGCCCTCGCACCCGATGAAATCATCGACGTAGACGAGGGCGTGGAAGCCCTCGCGCCGGAGGATCCAGGCCACCGCCGAGGTGACGCGGACGCCCGAGGAGCGGCAGCCGAAGGGGAGGGCGAGGTCGATATAGGTGGCCCCGTTGAGACATATGCCGAAGAGAGGGCAGGAGAGGGGGTCGGTAGGCCCGGGAGATGTCCGCCGACCAGGCGTAGGCCCCTACGCCCTCGGATATCAGGCGGCGGCCCACGTCGGCGACGGACGGGAGGGTGTAGGGGTGAGGTTCCCCGAGGTATTCGCGCCGGGGAATGCCGGAGTTGACGCTGGCACCTCGGGGATAAGAGAGGTCGATGATGACCCGCCTCTTGTCGGATTCGGACTTGGGGCGGGTCATCATGGGGGAGACCTGCGTCCAGGGGGAAAAGGGGGGGACATGGAAGGGACCGATGAGGGCGCCGAGGGCGAGCTCGGTGTCAATAAAAGCCTGGATGTGGGGGAGGAATTCCCGAGGCTCGCGGTGGTTGGTGAATGAGGGGCGAGGGATGGTAGGGGCGGAGTAGTTGGCGGGAAAACCGAATTCGAGGAGGTCGAGGACGGCCTGTCCGGGAAAGGATCCCGGAGGGGCGGAGCCGGCCAGGCGGTGGATATGGAGGGCCTGCAGTGGAGGGAAATGTGTGGCGGGCGGGTGAGTTGGGCCAAAGAATTAGGAGGTGAGGAGTGAGGAGGGGCCCGCTTTCCCGGGGAGGGTAGTGGTGGGTTGTGGTAGAAGGTTGTGTGCGGTACGTGTGGCTGGAGTGTTAGGGGTAGCTGGTCCCCACGGCTCTCAACGGCGGGGTAGAGGTGTGGGCGATGCTCAGAAGGATAGTGGGGATGGAAATGTCAAACTAGGAGGGGGTGTGGTGACACCAGTGATGTGCAGGCGAGTGGAGCTCATCTCGGATGCAACTGCCGGGGAGCAGTAATGTTAGAGAGAGTCCTGTGGGAGGTCGGGTCATGACGTCGACGGTGGGCTCGTCTAGGGAGGCGGTCTAGGGAGGAAAAAGGTGCAGGCTGGGAGACGGCAGGGAGCTGAATGAGGAGGGAGGCTGGCGGGCGGCCTTATAAGGGGGGAAGGGAGGCGGCAGCAGGGGAGGTGCGAATGCTAGCGGCCGGGGAGGGGTGCGAGGTGGCGAGCAGCAGGGGTCGGGTGAGGCGTGAGCGCCGTGCACAAAGGACGGGCGGGGGGAGGGCGGTGAGTGAGCGCGGTCGGCCGAGGTGTGGAGGCAGCGCGACACGCGGGGCGGGGGAGGGTCTCCTTCTTTCCTCGCATCAAACGTAATGCTTCGCATTACGACCAAAGCTGCATAGTCCGATGAAGCATCACATTTTCAAAACCAAAACAAGTATCTCAATTTGATTCTACAAATCTAACCTAAATACTGGTGTACTTGTTAACCATTTCTCTGTGGCGGAGTGGTTAGAGTGTCTGACTTTTTTCTAGGTCAGACTCCTAATCTGAGGGTCGGCGGTTTGATTCCCCATGTCCCCTGCTCTGCCAATTTGGATTTCCACCGCTGTGTATAACTTACAGCGTCATCAAAGGCCGGTTGCTCTCATACCGTGTCTATGTGGTGTGGGAGGTTAAAAATCACTTGGGTCAGTAAAAGTGTAGGCTCAGGCTTTCTATCGACCAGCAGTGGAGTGGGGAAGACCAGTCGTCTGTGACTGAAATTTCCCCTGCTTGGGACAACTAATGTACCAAAAACAAACAAAAATGAGAGACAAATAAGTGTTCACACTTCCTGTCTACTATATCACTATATATGACATAGAAGATAATACTGAGGTAATTTAACAGAACCTATTACTGCAGAAACCTATGGTGTCAGAGTTTTGGCAAGCTTGCCTAAACTAATTTTGCTTGTTTGCGCTTCAAATATATCAAAAGTTAGCTATTTAAAATAAAAAGCTACTTCAAGTGAAAGTAGGGTAGATTATAAGAATCACCCTAATATGATTATCTAAGAAAATGACAGAAACTCAAAACCCATCGGACTATGCAACTTTAATATTAGATCATTCATGCAGAGGTTTGGGTGCGTGGGTGGGTGAAACGCTGTAGTGTGGTCAGGCTTGCGGTGCAGTGAAGACTTCCCAGGAAGGACATTGCGATGAAGCAGGAACAGAGGAAAGGAGAATGATGAGGCATGATTGCTCCGAGGCATGACAGAGAACAAGACGAGCCAACGTACGAACCGAATGGATAGCACAATCACCCGGGAATTTCAGAAATGTTGGTTCGAAGGCCAAGTCTAAAGCTGCGTTTACACGGGCGACTTGAAACGTCCTACGTAGAACCAGTTGCCTAGAACGTTTTAAATGTGGCCGTGTAAACGCACCACTGCGGCGTTTTAGGGCTGAAACGTTCCAGCTGGAACGTTCCGCGAATACCACCTCCGGAGGTGGTCTACAGGAAACGTTTCAGCTTGTTCCCGGGCGGCGGTAGTATAAAATAGTAGTGCGTGCCGGAAACAGGGGGAGCAGTAACTAATCGCTGGTGCCCGGCAGTGTTAGGGACCAATTAGACCGAGATCTATTTAACAGAATTACATACTCAAATAATGAAATTTAATTAAATTAACCTTAAATTCCAAGCGATATTAACGTAGCAGCTTGATCAGCGTCGAATCGTAGAGTGTAAACAAAACAAATAGCAGTGATCGCCACAACCAGCGAAAATCCGCGCATGCGCAGAAGCCACGAAAATACGACACCGTGTAAACGCACCTCGAGAACGTTTCAGGTAGAACGCTTTGTCTTGAATCGTTTTACTTTTGGCCGTGTAAACGCAGCTTAAGTATAGTATTGCATTTGTTGCAACAGCCGGAAAGGTTGTTAAATAAATATTTACTTTTGGTTTTAAAATCCAAGGCAATGTGCAAAAGGTGTTTTCTAATGGAACTTTCAGCTGACCTATTAGTCATCATCATCATCATCATCATCATGCTGTCGGTCGCGATGCGACAAAGACTGCATTACAGTACAACCCCGTTAAACCACGCTCGGTTAAACCAAACGATCGGTTAATCCAAACTTTTTTCGGCGGCCCAGCAAAATACTACCATTTATCATATAAAAAAAGTTGGTTAGACCAAAGTCGGTTAATCCAAATTATTGGTTAATCCAAACAAAATAGTCGGGCCCCAGGCCACTTCCGGTACAGTTAAACCAAACTTTCATCTGGTTATAAGGTCATCTGAGACTTTTTTATATGATAAATGGGAGTATTCTGCCGGGCCACGGGAAACAAGTTTGGATTAACCGATTGTTTGGTTGAACCAAGCTTGGTTTAATGGGGTTAAACTGTATATACATAAAAAACATTAATCAAAGTGTCCACATACACTCTACTCTATATTACATTCATAATGCACCCACGTTTTTGCCAAAGTCAAGTCAAAGTCGAAGCCAAAGCTCAATTAAACCAATGATCGGTTATTCCAAACAGATTTCTAGGGTCCCTTCAAGTTTGGTTTAACCGGGTTATACTGTACTTGTAGTAGGGAAGTGAAAGGTTGTCATTAAAGCCGGTGCCACGGTTTAAATTCTCCGTTGGTTTACATTCTACCCGCGGGTTCTGTGCGTGCATCAAAATCGAAAGGCATTTCCGCCACATTGCTCACGGGCACAGAAGACAAGGAGGCTGAGGTGGGAAAACATGGCATTTATTCGTAGCATGGCCCCTCGGCAGCAAATCATGGTACATGTTATTGTTTAGCAGGGAAGATGCGGCCGACCTAAGGTCATGTAAGGTGATGACATATGGGCATGAGATGGTAAGTGCAACATATGGATCATGGTGGTACAACAATGATGAACAACAAGGTAATAAGCAGAAATGAATTTGTACATGGTAAAAATGAGTGTATGGTCTACATTTAATCAAGTAAAGGTGATCGGCCATTTCCTCGGTTAGCTATTATTAATGATGTGGTTAAATAGCTCTGTTAATTGAGTTATAGTTTAATTTTAATGTTTCATTTACTAGTTTGTTTGATTGGCTTGCCAATTAATCGGCAAGTCCCAGATAGCACACAGCCGTCGGGGCGACGTTGGCTATTGGTCGCACCGTCGCCGCATATTGGCAACCGTCGGGCCGACGGTGGTAGCCTGCCACTGGATTTCAATCATTTTGCACATTTGGGCCACCGTCGGGCCGACGGTGGTGGCCCGCCACTGGTTTTCAATCGTTTTGCACATTTGGGCCAACGTCGGGCCAACGATGGTGTCCTGCCGCTGGGTTTCAATCTTTTGCACATTTGGGCCACCGTCGAGCCAACGTCGGGCAGACGGTGGTGATCCGCGCATGCGCAGTTCTTTAAATTTGGTTTCCGGTTCGAGTCGCCAGCGGAGGACGTGTGATCGTTGAGCAGTGTTCCTTTTCTGCAAATAACTCCAGAAATCAAAGGAATTTTATAGAATTATTTTACAGGATTGTTTCTTAATATGTTTATATTATTTTGTAAAAGTTTAGTAATTTATTACGACGTATTAATGGAATTATTCGTGTTAATACAATTTGAATTATCCGGTATGGAATGTTGACGAAGCACCGCCATCTTGGTTCTTTCCGAGAAGACAATGGGGGCATTTGACTTGGCCCTTTGTATCCCAAAGATTTATGGATGGAACGAATGGAACCACATACACACATACAAATCATCGGTATATGAACCCACTTCCGGTCCCAGTTGAATAGGAATTTGTTCGGAAATATTTTGATATTCGGATAGAAAGGCCCAGTCGAATGCCCCCATTGTCAATATTAATAGAAAACCTTATAAATTTAATAAAAATTAATAGAAAACCTTATAAATTTAATATAATCTTTTCGGTAAAGATGTTTTCTATATGTGTACCAAGCAATTTATTAATAGGTGGTGTGGTAGAATCAAATCGCTTGGTACACATATAGAAAACATCTTTACCAAAAAGATTATATTAAATTTATAAGATTTTCTATTAATTTTGAATAAATATATTGTGTCGGGCCGACGGCGTTTGCCGCCGTCGGGCCAACGTTGTTTTGTCCAATCTCCCGCCGTCGAGGCGACGGCGGCAGCCACCGTCGAACCAACGGCGGGAGGTTGAACAAAACAACGTCGGCCCGACGGTGGTTTCCACCGTTGGGCCGACGGCGCGGCCCGACGGCTGTGTGCTATCTGGGGTGGGCGTGGGTGGGTTGGTAAAAAGAAGTAAGTGTAGTAGTTGCCAGTCGGGGGCGCTGTTGCTGACTGACGTTTGGATGGGCAGGCTGGAGGGCTGCGGATGGTAGTATGATGTGATTGGTAGCTGGATATTGGCTTTTGATTGGTTGGGAGGAGTTGAGTGGAGTGTCAGGCTGTGAGCATGGCATGCTGGTGCTCACCCCCCTCCCTGTCACCACCCCCATCCCCCTGCCCCCCGCCAGCCGCCGCCGCCGCCCCCCACCTGATACGGGTGGGGGATGGCGGAGGGGGCAGGGGGCATGATTCAGCCTCGCCGTCACCCCGTGCCCATCAATGAACAGGAATGAGCGCAACCGCTCATTCCAGACAATTGGGCGTATTCGATTAATCAACTCGGGCATGTAGAACCTGTACTGCTACAGGGTGGTACCGGCACAAATGTGACATCATCACTCCTAACCAACTCCAGACTGGGTTACTGGGGTAGGGACTTTTTGCACACGGCACGTGTTTTTGTCAACTCCACTTGCGGTGTTCTATTTGAATTTATAGCAGCTGGGGTGACCTGAGTCACCCGGGTCATGTTAATCCAATACGCGCATGCGCAGAACCCCGAGCGTAGAATGCAAACCCATGGAGAATCTAAACAGTGACACCATTGCATTCTCAGTGGATTAGGACCTTGTTCTTGAACATAGGAGTCCCATCGCGGATCACTTTTCTCACCTCATTGGCAAGGTGAAATGTAGTGTTTAGTATGTTCTACCAAAGACCCTATAATACTAAGACGGCTCACTCCCTATCTCTCCCATGGTAATGCACATTTTGCAGTGCCACCTTGTGCTGGGTTTGATCAGCCCGGCTGCTGGTTGGTGTTTCACATGTAAACACATACAATTATATTATACATGAGATAGGTAAGTATGAATACACATCAATAGGAAATTGCTATGAACAAATAGACATCATCATCATCGCCATCATCACACATCTTTCACTTTCACATTTATACATATAATATAGCACCTGTTTAACCAAGAGAACAGCCAGTGCACCAAGTGGTGGGTTTGATCATTTTGATTACACAGTACAGGCTGAGTGAGCCGTCTTAGTATTATAAGGGTCTTTGCTTTAATGTAATCCATCTTGTTAAAACAGGTTGTGTTCCTGGAACGTGGGGTGAGGGGTGCACAAAAATGTGTGACTGTGAACAGAACTGTGATGACGTTACTGGGTACTGTTCTGGTAGGTACTTACATATTTTTACGGGTAGATATATTTATTTATTTTTCAGCACCGAGACACTAGTCTTCCTGCCAATGTTTATATATAGGTTGTTCTCTGAAACTGGGTACCACTTTTGTTCACATGGAAGCTAAATGTGAAAACATTCAAAATAATAGCAGGAAACATTCAAAATAATCACAGAACCCATGTTCATATGAAGGTTTACATTTTGTAGATATGTCAGTGTTGAAAAAAAGCTGTTTCCCTTTTTGATTTTGATCTTATGCAAATTGTGCATGTTATAAGTAACATGGGTAATTTACGGGGTGAAGACCTCCCCCCCACCCGTACTTAATCCGCCAGAAGTGGCCCAGCCCGAGTTCCCAACTCCACCGCTGCCCCTAGCGGCATTCTACCTGACCTGACCTTTTCGAATTTCCCACCAAATTGATCACGGGGTCCCTCCCAGTCGATCTCAAGTCACAACTCCCTCAGCTCTGGTCAGAGAAGAACCTAACTTTGTCCCACCCATCCACACCGCTGATTAAGTGGCTAGCCAGTGGGGTTGAGGGGTCGGGTCCCGCCCTCTTCTGAACTGTGAATCAGGACACTAACATTGGACCTGACCCATCTAGACAATTCTAACCTCTTTCTGAATTAAAAGATAATTAACCATTATTCACCTCATGACTCCGCCTTGTTAAATTTAGGACCAGGCTAAAATATCCTGTGTGACATGGATGTTAAATACACATTCAGAACATCATGTCTTAAAAGAAAAAAGTTGAAAAAAATGCCTGTGTCAATTTTTATGTAAATGTGGAAATATGTAAATGTTCACTTCAGCACGGTAATTTTTTTTTATACATTTATATAATAATTTTGCTTATCGTATTTATGAGTAGTTTTGAAGAGATTTCGTCTGATCCAGAGCATATTTTTGGCTTATATTTCTTCAATATACCAATGACATCTTCAGCTACAACTGGGTCTAGGAACATACTGTGACCATGGTGGTCTGGGTGAAGTGCAGGTTGCTACTGCAAGAGATGTAGGCCTAACCTGGGATTATGGCCTCAAGCAAGCATGGCCTCGCATCATTTTCATTTAGGTGGGATCAACTGTCGCATATTGTGTTTCCGTTGCTCTAAAAAATTGTCAAAATTTAACTTGACAGCCAACCAGAACATATCATTCAGCCATGTCAAAATCTGACTGTTCATAGACCTGCCCGAGTAAAGGGCATGCATGACTTGTATTGTCAGTGACCATGTTTCTATATTTAGCATTCTATCACTTCTATTTTTCTAATATCTCCAAAGTTATACAATTCATAATAAACCTTACTTAAAATTAAAGTAAGATAGATTATAATGCTCAACCTGATACATTTATCTCAGATTTAAAGTAGAAAATTAAAACCATCGCACTAACTTTGAAGCCCGAAAGAAGATCAATGCTTCAGACTCAGTGCTAAAGAAATATATGATGTGTTCATTTTAATTTTTAGTTTTTTTGTTCAAGTGTTTTTTATTCCTCTGAATAACATGTTGTCAGTGCTAATGCACTGGTCTTCCAGCCCTACTCACAATTGCCACTAAACCAATCTACAACACTATACAGATAGACAATTACAGGGAAATAAGCAAAACATTGGTACAAGAATGATAGGTAAAAAACAAGATGAGAGAAAAAAGAAACATATACGGGGAGGTAACTATGTTAGACTAGTATGGTAGACATTTCTAGGGGGTGGGGCATAACTGATTATCTTTCTAGTAGTAACTTACTCATTGAAAGGGTGATGGGGCATGTAATGTGGGCCTTTGTGATTGAACTTGTGTTCATGGTAATCTCAGGTGGGGCCTATTGAGTTAGTAAGTAGGTTAATATTAATTAATCATGTACCTCAGTAGGATCCAGCTAGAATCATTTCCAGGCTCATTCCGTTGTAGATGTTTTTGTTGGTCTAGTTGGCCGCTACTGGTTGAGTTTACAGCGTATGTTTGTTTGCTTGTTATTCTTACTCTTCCTTTTCTAGCATGTCCACTGGGGAAGTTTGGGCTTCGCTGTACCCAGTATTGTAATTGTAAGGATAATGTTGCTTGCCACGTGCGAACGGGCCAGTGTCCGAAGGATGAATGTGCAAAAGGGTACACTGGAGAGAATTGCCGCCTTGTTCTGTACAACCAAAGAAGTATGGCCATCTTTATTAAGCTTCCATTTCACATTTATTTGTATTTGAATTGCAAAGGATTATTGCTAAGATGCATTCACACAGTGAGTTGAGCGCGTACTTTTCATTGATAACTCCCGAAGCAGTCTGTGACAGGATTTCTAAATGAGGCTATCGAAAAAAATATGTGTCAGATGGATGGGATATTGAAAAGACAATTTTTAAAAATTTAATTTTTTTTTGTGATGAATTTATTTACCCTGCTCATAACGGATAAGTGTGTTAATACTTGTTTTCACCGCTGGCCAGCACTAGTCCAATTTGGTTCAAGTATTTGGAATTTAGTAATTTAGGTTTCTTGCTTCTTGTTTATGTATGTTTTGTAACTGTTTGTAGATTGCAAACAGTCGACAATCCAGCTTAACTATAGTTTGTGTTAATCCATTTAAACATCAACTGTATTTCTAGTTCACATTATGCTTGACTAGTTTCTTAAACACTGATATGTTTTCTGTATTTCGTGTTAAAATGCAGGCAATCAAATACCTTATCAGCAGCCACTGTGTGGTAAGATAATACCAACACTACAACTGGCCAGCATTGAAAACAAGCCTGGGTACCCGGGCTTATATGCTATGGACAGTATAAATACAGCCTCATTAAAAAAAATTATTTAAAAAAAGTATATTCCAAATATTGCCACTCAAATTAGCTGCACTACATTCTAATAAATCCCATTAACTTACACATTTACTTACGGATCATCTTTTGGCTGATCTAGGCCCTGTTGGGCCTCTAATGCCAACTCGTTATGGTAAAAAAGAACTATTTTTGTGTGAACACATATGGAGGTTGACAGAGCCCTGAAATCACATAATTGTGAGTGTCCTCTCCAATGTCTATCCAGCCTTCTCTATTGTTTCAGTATGTCCGCTTCTAAGGTATGGGATAAATTGTGAAAAACTTTCTAACTGTTCCCATCTCGTAGACCAATCAACGGGAGAGTGCCAAAGTAAGTAGAATTATATTTATTTTGACTATCCGCGCACGGCTTGATAAGTGGGTCAGCTAATTGAACCGATGGGTAATTTGGGACATGTGACTGACAGCAAAGCTGGCTCCCCTGGTAACCAAGGACATGCATTCCTGGTGGTACCCCACCGACATTGCCGGCTTGTAAATCTTGACACATACTGAGAGGGCACACCCAATACATACACCATTTGTGTGTGTGTGTGTGATTGTTTATTCTGTTCATAATGGTTATGGTGGTGTTCTCTGTGGCGGAGTGGTTAGAGTGTCTGACTTTTGTCTAGGTCAGACTCCTAATCTGAGGGTCGGCGGTTCGATTCCCCGTGCCCCCAGCTCTGCCAATTTGGATTTCCACCGCTGTGTATAACTTACAGCGTCATCAAAGGCTGGTTGCTCTCATACCATGTCTATGTGGTGTGGGAGGTTAAAAATCCCTTAGGTCAGTAAAAGTGTAGGCTCGGGCTTTCAATTGACCAGCAGTGGAATGAGGAAGACCAGTCGTCTATGACTGAAATTTCCCCTGCTTAAACAACTAATTCCCCCCCCCCCCCAAAAAAAGAAAAAAAAGTGCATGCACTTGTTTCCGCCGTTGTGCAGTCGTGGTCATAATCCATATGGATTGATCTCCTTTTTCGATAATTTCTGTAAACTTGGTATTTTTGTTTTTTATTATATTTTTGTGCATAGTTTGTGTAGTATGGTGTCTCCTAATCGTTTTGTTGTGGTTTTTTTGTCGAGTCGACGGCGGTGAGGTTGGACAAAACAACCTCGGCCCGACGGCGGTTTCCTCCGTTGGCCCGACGGCTGTGTGCTATCTGGGAATGCACCACGTCGCTGAAATTATGAACTAGTCTATTACAAATATATTTCTTTATAAGCTTTTAGTTCTGTCATTTCCTGATGTCGGATCAGCTGAAATTTTCCCAGCATACCAGACGCAATGACCGAACGAGTTGAGCATCCGCCTCCCGTTTTGGTAGGTCATGGGATTCGAACCCCCAAACCCCTGGGTTGGAACTCTGGCCGAGTCAAACCAATGACATAAAAAATGGTACTTATGTACCTAGTCTGGCACTCTGCATTGTCCATGTTGCTGCAACATGTGTAATTATGGTACGCTGAGAGAACTAGTTGTGCCGCTGATGCGGATTCCGAGGGACACCAGTTTGCCAGGGACACTTCCATTCAAATGCATTGTTAACGGCCGTGAGCAAATCTTCATACAGAAGAAGTCAAATATCTCCCAAATTACACCATCTAGAAACAAATCGCTTGGTACACATATAGAAAACATCTTTACCATAAAGACTATATTAAATTTATAAGGACAGGGTTCTTGAATTCTATTAATTTTGAATAAAACTAACGTTTTGCACTGCGCGTACCGTCAAACTCAAGGCATTGTCAATGGCAGTGAGCAATCTTCATACATAAAATACAGAAGAAGTCAAATATCTCTCAAATTACACCATCTAGAAACAAATCGTTTGGTCCACATATAGAAAACATCTCTACCAAAAACATTATATTAAATTTATACGGTTAGTGACTACGCTGTTCGATTTTGACGCATGTGCAGAAGCGATGTGTCCCTCGCAAACTGGTGTCCCTGGGAAACCGCAACACCGCCACCTACTGTTTTGGGCCGGAACCTTACCACCTAGTGGCTGTATGATGAACTATGAGCCCTGCCGGCGCGTCCACTGCTAACGGCACTTCCATACAATACGCCGCCCCGACCAGAAGAGCCGATCTCCAAAATGTTGACAAGACCATGCAAAGAAGCCAAAAGTCAACAAACAACAATGAAAAGAGCCAGTGGAGGAGCCGGAATCACCACCAAGAACGCCCAGACAACGGGGATGGCTCAGGTCAGTTGTAACCAGGCCGGCTGCCTCAGCAGCAGATGCTGCTGACGAAGAAACCGTCACCTGGACTGACACCGCCGACGCCCAAATGGTCATCTTCAAACAAACCATAGCCGACACATTGTTGCAGCAACTACAAATCGCCACAACAGGACTAATGGACAGAATGGAGGCCATCGAGACCACCGTTAACAAGAGGAAACGCTCACCCAACATATCGGTAATCGGGGAGGAGTCGCAACGCAAGGAACCAAGACCAGTCGCCACACGTGGTAGGAGGCCCCGCTCCCTGCACCGGAGTACCCGCTCACCGGATAACACCCACACTAGATGCATGCCGGACTGGAGACAGTGGAGGCGATCTCCAGACAGCTATGCAGCAAGAAGATATGACGATGACAAGCGATACTACGAGAGGAGAGACCGAAACACACGACACTCACTGTCAAACGACGGTGACGCAGACCACTGGGAAGTCATACACAGTTTACTCGACATGGCAGGAGGCAGCTTCTACAAAAAGCGAAGTCGGAAGCAGCTAATGCCCTACATGTTTGTGATAAGCGGTGACCGTAAAGGGAAGGTGGGGCTAGGCGAGAGTGAATGGCACGAGTACTACTCAACACTCTGCAGAATGAGCAGAGACCTGGCAGTGCCAAAGGCCTGGGCACCACCAATTTGGGAGCATCTCGAGCAAATATCAAATAGGACAGCAGATTGGGAATGGGCCACATGTCTCGGGTGGTCCGAGAAGATATACACTATGATTGAAACGGAAATGGCCCGTTACCCCACCTGTTACCCGAGTCCCCTCTCCCACCCAGCCACGTGCCCACCACATCCGGGAGTAAACAACGCCCACGCCGAAACGCATACCCCGTCACCATAATGAAACGAAGGGTGGCGCGGGCCTCACTGCACGTACCCAAGGGGGCGCCCCCACACACCATCGATGACCTCATAGCAGTCCTCGACTACCTGCTGTCAGCCGGGCCCAAGGTGGTGACAACCGCCCTCCTAGTGGGATACTTCACGTTACTATGCCAAGGAAACTTGCTGGTCATGGGACCGACTAGCGACACTTGGGTAACATTGGCAATTCTGTCGCTGAGAGAGGACTACTTGTGCCGCCATTTACCATTTTGGGCCGGAACCTTACCACCTATCGGCTGTATGATGAACTATGAGCCTAAATCGCGCCCTGCCAGCACGTCCACTGCCAACAGCACTTCCATACAAGACGCCACTCCGACACGACGAGCCGATCTCCAAAATCTACCGCCCACCCACCCGCATTTAGGACAGTCGATTGGTGGGGTTCAGTGCCTGGTTGATCAACGGACTTGAACTATTGGACTCGAACTGAACACTTGATCTCGAACTCATTACACGTAGCCTACTTAATTGATCTCAAACTCATTACTCTTAGCCTACTTAACTGACTTCGAAATCATTACTCTTAGCCTACTTAATTGATCTCAAACTCATTGATCCTAGACTACTTACTTAGCCTTAACTTGTAATGACATTTAGCATCTCAATAAAGGCCCATATTATAGTAGTCCGTCTCCACCTTATGAATTACTATGATAGGGCAAGGAGTGGCTAGCTCACTATCAGGATAATGTGACTGAGTGGGATATTAGGTCATGGTGCCGGTGGCCTAGTCTCCCTCTTGAGCAGCACTATAAAGTCACCATCAGTGTGCACTGTCACAAGTCGGTACGAGTCCTGATATGACTAGTGATGTTGCTAGGACATATAACCTTAACAAACAAATAACAAATAAACAACTACAAGTGATTTTATTTTGGGATGGGCCCAAACACTTTCGTCCACCCATAATAAACCGTCTGTGTCTGCATTCTTCTTGTACAGAGGGGTTGTAATTATGTCACGAGGAAACTTTTGGTGGCCATATTGGATTACATACACATTCTGCTTATTTACCTATTTGTTGGTTTATTTGTCACTGTTTTGAGCAGTTTGGCCTCAGAAGTTGTTGTTAAAGTGCTGAAAGTAAACACATTGGATGTAAACTTCCCAGAACAGCTCAGAACAGAAGGACAACAATGTTACTGCATCAGCATACATTCACAACAGGGCTAGGCAAGGGTGCTCATAATCCAAGATGGCTGATTGCTGACCTCTGACCACTGAGTGATGATGTCACGTGCGCTCCCTCTATACCGAATCATATCATACCAAGCATCACTTTCCAAATCAAAATATTTACCTGCCCTCGTACTGTCATTTCCTGAATGGTACTTGTTTTTTGTTTTATTTTAGGTTGTCCTAGGTACCATTTTGGCGTTGGATGTATTAGAAGATGCAATTGTGAAAACCGTCAGGAAGATTGTAGCAAAGTCACTGGGCAATGTGAAGTGTCTGGCTGTGCAAAGGGGTATGGCCATATGAACTGTTTGCAGCTTCAGAAAGAAAGCGGTATGGACATATTACACGTCTTTGTATTGAAACATCTACTGATACAGAGCGTTTGTACGCGTGTGGAAAACCCTTGAAAAGAAAGTAATGTATTCAAGTGTTTGAATATCCTTTAAAATCATCTTGCAGTCTGGAAAACCTTTGAAAATAATAATTTATGTCAAATAAAATATAGACGTCTAAAAGGTTGGCTTAATTTTTTTCTCTATATCTCGCGATGGTGAGAATCACGCAGCTCCAAGATCCAAGTGATATCCTCGCCATTATGGAAAAGAAAGTTTCTCGCTTTTAGGAGAGGGAAGGTCCTGCAATTTTGGTAAAGTTGACATAGAAAGTGCTTGCAAAACCTTTGAATTTTTACCTCCTTCAACTGTATGAACCCTAGGTACTCATTGTGTACATTAAAATTGCATAGTCCGATCCCAGCTAACACGTAATGTTAAGTAAATCCAGACAAATGTTATTATTTGGCTATGGTACATTATAATGTCATAGTACTGTTATACTGACGTTATAATATATATTGTAATATGTTGGGGTCTATTGTGACTGAGACAGGGGGCAGCCATCTTGGAAGAGACTGTAAAGACATGTGAGATATAAAGAATACCCAAACCTAATCAAACTTAATCTAGTTGATATTGCTGCAATCTTCACTACAAATCGTTGGCGATGAGGACGGAATGATCTGGGCCAACCAGCTTATGACCATTTAATGGGAAATTAACCTGCATTAAAGTGACATTCAAAAAAAAGTTAGTGAACCAACTTACACATATTGGTGCAGTCACACTACGACGTAATGGACAATCAGTGTCCAACAAGTTGCATTTTCTAAAAACCCAACGACATATGCAAATTCAGGACCAAGTTGGACGACACCGCAGCGACACCACGGCGTGGTCGATGTGGATCTGACGTCATCGGAACGAGAGAGGATGTAGAAGATATGTGGTTGGTTGGTTGTTTGGTTGTTGGTTGGTTGTTGCTTGGTTGGTTGTTGCTTGGTTGGTTGTTGGTTGTGTGTCTGTATATGTGTGTCTGTGTGTGTCTATCCTATACATTAATTACACACACAGACACACATACACACACAGACATACACACACAGACACACACACATTCACACAGACAGACACACACATACATACACATACACACACAGACATACACACACAGACATACACACACAGACATACACACACAGACACACATACAGACACACACACATGCAGACAGACACACACATACAGACACATACACACACAGACATACATACACACACAGACGCACACACAGCCACAGACACAGCCACAAACAAACATAGAGACCCATACACGCACACATACACATACACACAGACATACACAGACAGACACACACACATACATACACATACATACACACATATACACATACACACACAGACACACATACATACACATACAAACACACATACACACACAGACACATACACATACATACACACACAGACATACACACATACACATACACACACATACATACAGACACACACACAAAAACAACCAACAACCAACCAACAACCAACCAACAACCAACCAACAATCAACCAACAATCAACCAACAATCAACCAACCAACAACCAACCAACCAACAACCAATCTGCAACCAACCAACAACCAACCAACAAACAACCAACCAACAACCAGCCAACAACCAACCAACAACCAACCAACAACCAACCAACCAGACGACGTGGTTATAACGAGAGCCTAACGACGTGACCGAGAGCGTGACGAGTATGTAACGTCGAAGACGAGACCGTAACGTGACCGTAACGTGACCGTGACATGATGCGAACGAGTTCTGAACTCGTCGAGCTACGTCCAACTTTTTCAACATGTCCAAAACCTCGACGTCTTGCCAACGAGAGTGGACGAGAGTGGACGAGTTGCGACGACACCCTAACGAGACTGTAACAAGATTCGAACGAGACCCGACGAGTTCCCAAAAGTCCAACTCGTTGGACACTCGTCGGCCATTACGTCATAGTGTGACTGCAACATAAGGAAGGGTCACTGCAGGGCAATCAAAATCAAGGATCGCAGCAAGTACCCTTTAAAAACATTGTTTAGCATTGCATATCTGGTACTTGTAATATATGCATAACAGACATCCAGGCACGTGTGGAGAACAAAGGAACATGTAAATGAGATGACGTCAGAATTCGATGGGTGCTGGCGGTTTAGAGCCCTGGACATTGAATAAAGCATTCAGTATCCAGAAGTCAAAGTGTTCACATGTCATACTTTCACATGGTGTCAGATAAGGACAATGCCGCCCGCTAACATGCTGCCCGGGTTCAGGCCGACAGGTCAGCTCATCCTCTGCAACAAAGCCCGATCAAACTGGAAAACATGGATCAGAGCATATAACACATATGCCATGGCTGCAGGAGTCGTTACAAAAACAGAATGAGTGCAGTGATGTATCTTCCTTCACATCGCAGACGAAGAAGCCCAGAAGGTTTTAGCCAAGATGGCCATCACACTTGCCGAGCAGGACAAGATCGGACTGCTAACAGAGGCATTTCAAGTGTACTGTTCCGGTAAATCAAATTTAATAATAACACATTCCCGTTTCAATTTGGATAATCAAGCCAGTGAAAACATGTCTATGTATATCACGGTCCTCAGAGACAGAGTGAAAGATTGTGAATATGGGCTGATGGCAGAATCGCTGTTGCGCGATTGTTTGGTGGCTGGAGTCAAGAACATTAATTTGAGAAACAAAATGCTTTAAACAGCCGATCCTACACTTGAAAAATGCATTAATATGTGCACACTCAGTGAGTTCAATTCTGACCAGTTGGAGGAAAAGAAATCGGACGTGGAGGTGAAAGACCCTAACCATAACCTGATTTTCTGAACATATATGAAAATGTGCATGCCGGTGCACCGCTGGGCCGCCATCTTGGAAATCACCATCTTGGAAGGCCGGGAACAGCACCGGTACAGGGAAATTCAAGATTCAATGTCAAAACTGTTGTTACGAACACTGGCATGGAGTCTGTCCGTCGAGGGGCAAGAGTTGTATTGCCTGCAAGAAGGTTGGGCACTTCGGGAAGGTTAGCAGGAGCAAACTTGGCAGATTCAATGAGTTGACCGTGGAAGAACCCGACCCTCACAACACTGAGCAAGACCCGGATCATGCTAAGGATGTTGTGTGTCAATGTGTTGACGCCGGATCTGTTTGTCGTTGCCATCGAGCGCAGCACCGAACAAGATGCCAAACTCTGGTATGTGACCGTCCGAGTGAATGGTCATCCAGTCAAGTTCAAGTTTGACACAGGATCGGAGGCGAACATTCTTCCAAGGAACATCTTCGACAGGGTCACATCGGCATGGCTGACAAACACCAGGTGTTCGCTCATGACATTTTCGGGGCATCAGATCACTCCCGACGGCGAGGCTTTGATCAAGATCGATGGCAGAAAGTTTACATTCCAAGTGGTGCGGGACTGCCAGCCCATCTTACATAAACAGGCTTGTGTTGTGTTGAGCCTGTTGGCGCGTGTTGATAAGGTGAAATCTGGCGTGCTGACAAACATTTCCATCCTGACCAATGTCCACAGCTCGCAAGCCGATGATCTGGTAAGCAAATATAAAGATATTTTTCGAGGTTTAGGCCTGATAAAGTTGAATGCTGTCATTCATTTAGACAAATCTGTACAACCTGTTGTCAACCCGCCGAGGAGGATCCCGTATGCGATTCAAAACAAAGTGCATGACAAGCTTGATCACATGGTAAAAATGGGTGTATTTGTTGAACAAGATGAACCTACTGAGTCAGTCAATTCTATAATGATTGTAACAAAGCCTAATAAGATAAGGATTTGTCTGGATCCGACTAAGTTGAACAAAGCTATCAAAAGAGGGCTGTTCCCTACTAAAACTATTGACAAAATTATCGCCAAAACGGTGAATGCACAGTATTTCTCAGTTTTAGACGCTATGACAGGGTATTGGCACATAGAACTAGACTACAAAAGTTCACTATTGTCCTCCTTTAACACTCCATGGGGCCGGTACAGGTACACATGTCTGCCTTTTGGCATCAAAACAGCCGGTGAGATTTTTATTCAGGAAATGCATCCTGTCATGGGTGATATTCCCAGTACAGGCATAGTAATGGACGATATTTTGGTATATGGGTAAACCATGGAGGAACACAACGCAGACTGAAAGCAGTGCTGGACCGAGGTAGGTCGGTAAATTTTAAGTTAAACTATTCAAAATCTTTGATATGCAAAACTACAGTAAAGTATGTAGGTAATCAACTTCCCAACAAAGTGTGAAGCCAGATCCAGACAGTATACAGGTGATTGTAGACATGCCAGAGGCGCGTGACAAACAAGGCGTGCAGAGGTTTCTGGGCATGGTTGGCTATGTGCACCAGTTCATACCAAACATGTCTGAGATCGCTAAGCCACTGCGCATGCTCCTTGCTAAGGATGTCGTGTGGCACTGACAAAATGAACAGCAAGTCGCGTATGACCAACTGAAAGAAAAATTGAGAACTGCTCCTGTATTGTCATATGATGTAGACAAACCCATAGTCATTCAGGTAGATGCTTGTCAGTCAGGTCTAGGTGCCGTAAAAATGCAGGATAACAAGCCAATCGCACTCGCATCTCGTGCGCTCGACTCAGCACAGTGTGGCTATGCCACTATTGAAAAAGAAATGCTCATAATATGTTTCGGCTGTCAGAGGTTTCACGCATATATCTTTGGCAAAGAAGTTCAAATTCAAACCGATCACAAACCGTTAGTGGCGATAATGCAGAAACCGATACATAAGCTGTCAGCACGTATGCAAAGAATGTGAATGTGATTGCAGAATTACAACATACAGCTGTATTACGTTAAGGGTTCTCGAATGTTCTTTGCAGACAAGTTGTTCAGAGCAAACAGTGCTAATCTAGGTCATGCTGACTAATTTGATGACACACTCAGCGTCGCTGCACTGGACATGCAATCGTCCAGCATGTTAAGTAAAATTATCAAAGAGTATGAAAATGATGATTCCATGTCCGTGTTAATAACACATATCGAAAACGGTTGGGACACTGCACTTACACAAACACCGCCATGTCTACGGCAATGCATTCTGCACAAAGACAAACTCACTGTAGAAAATAACTTGGTAATGAAGGGCAATCGTGTTGTGGTACCTCCAAAGCTCCGCAATGAAATGATTGAAGCATTGCATGAGATGCACTTGGATATCACTAAGTCCAAGCAGTTAGCATGTGACTGCGTGTTCTGGCCTAACATCAACAAACTAATTGAGGAAAAAGTCAGTCGGTGTGACACATGACAAAATAACCGACAAAATTTGCGTAATGAACCATTGATAAGTCACCCAATAGCATGTCAACCTCATTAAAAGATAGGTGCAGATTTATTTGAAATAAATCGCGAGAACTACATCATAACTGTAGACTACTACACTAAATACCCAGAGGTAACTTTGTTGAAGGATACGGCGTCTGCCACGGTAATCAAGGCCATGAAGGATAACTTCGCTAGGCATGGTATTCCGAGCCAACTGATTTCAGACAACGGTTGGCAGTTTAAGAGCCATGAGTACAAAGAATTTGCACAAAACTATCGGTTCACAGCCACATACTCGAGTCCCCAGTATTCCCGAAGCAACGGCCAAATCGGAAGATTTGTGCAAACAATAAAAAACATGCTAAAAAAATGTCTAGACATGAAAACAGATTTTCAGCTAGCGTTGCTTATCTTTAGGAACACTCCCTTGCCCATGCTTAATGCATCTCCAGCTAAGTTCCTCATGAACAGGAGGCTGGGGGGAAGATTGCCTATGTCTGAAGATAATTTAATAGCCGAAACACAACATCCAAAGAGGGCACAAATGGCGAAACGGCAACAAAGTCAGAAAAGCTTTCACAACAAAAAATGTGCCAAAGCACACAAGCCATTGAAGACTGGCGATAGCATCAAGTTCCAAAACCATGTGGGGGAATGGAAGAATTGGGTGATTTTGGGGCGAACAGGAATTTCGGGAAGGGAATACCAAATTTTAAATGAGTCGGGCAACATGTTATGTAGAAACAGGGTACAAGTCATGAGGGCTCAGGAAGCCACTCAGCCCGAGGCAGTAGGGCAGTCACAGAGTGTGCTGACAACACAGACAAATGTAAACAACACAGCTAATCTAACTAGGTCAGGTCAGGTGATTAGGCCGGCGGACAGGCTAGACCTCTAAAGTTAGTCAGCTGCGAGCTGTAATCACACATGAAACTATGTACATGTTAGTTTAAGTTTTAGTTGCTTTCAGAAGTCGTTCTTTGTATGTCAAAGTAGACACTTTGTTGTAGGGAGGCTAAGCAGCCGGACAATAGCCCAAAGGACATGAGTGACTGGGTACATTTGGAGATTGGCTGACCTGTGGTCGAAAGCTAAGTACTTGCAATGTTACTTCTTTATTACTGCATTATTGTATTTTAACCTGTAAACCAGGTGTGAAGGTAACGATTTTAAAGATATTACATATCTAAAAAATATTTGTGAAGAGGGGATGTAATATATGCAAAAAAGACATCCAGGCACGTGTGGAGAACAAAGGAATATGTAAATGAGATGATGTCAGAATTCAAATGGTGCCGGTGGATTAGGGCCCTGGCCGGTGAATAAAGCATTCAGTATCCAGAAGTCAAAGTGTTCAGACATCATACTTTCACAGGACTCAGTTCAACATGGCTATGAATCTACCATTATCGTATAACATGCAATGTTATCTGAATACAACACAATGATGTTAAAACGTCTTTAGAACGTTATAGAATAGCGTCATATAACAGATTTTTAAAACAAAATAACGTGTATAGGACATTTTTTTATAATGTTATTGTAACATTTTATTATTTTTTATTATTATTATCCTCTTTGATGCAGGCTTGTGGTAGCCTATACAAAGCTCGTAGCTCTCAGCTCTAATGGTATGCAGCCTCAAAATCGTATAGGAATGTTTCTCTGGCCCAGGCCCTGTCCAGCGCATTCTTGAATTGATTCATGGTAGCTGCTTCCACAGCTTCTTTTCCCGTAAGCTGATTTCCTCACGATGTTTTAGCTACACTCGCTGGTGAAAGAAGCCCCCTTATAGAGCTGTTGTACATTCTGCTTTCTGAAAGCTTCATGGAGTGACCTCTGGTAGGCCATCCCTGTAAGCGTCGCAAATACAGAGCCTCAATCCACAATTCTACTCAGCACTTCATCAACTTTCCCATGTGTTTGATCTCGGGCCTTGTGTACGAAATCTTCTGTATGTGAGGCTTGGTAACTTGAGTCTCCTGAGTCTGTCTGGATAACTAAGGTCCTTCAGATGTGGCACTAGCTTAGTTAACCTTCTCTGAACAGCTTCAATGGATTTAATATCCTTCTTCAATGTTGGGTGCCATATAGTGACTCCATACTCTAGTATTGGCCGTACTTGGCTCTTGTACAAAGTGATCAGCATCTTTTCGTCCAAGTATTTGAAGGTTCTGCGAATCATTCCCACAATCTTATTAGCTTTAGATACGGTTTGTTGTATGTGCTGGGAGAAACTTAGCCTATTGTCTACAAATACTCCTAATTCTTTCTCTACCTCACTCTCTTCTAGATTTAGTGGCTGGCCAGTAGAATTTCCATGCATAACATATGTATACTGTGGGTGGTGTCTCCCTATTCGCATGACCTGGCATTTATTCGGATGGAACTTCATCTGCCACTGCTTGGCCCAATTCTCCATTTCCAGCAGGTCCTTTTGCAGATCAGCACAGTCTTCCGTGGAATTCACAGTTCTCTAGATCTTTGCGTCATCTGCAAATAATTTTATCCCACATGATACAATCTCTGGCAGGTCATTGATGAAAATAACAAACAGAATAGGACTCAGGATGCTCCCTTGAGGTATCCCACTGAGAACCTCTTTGACGGATTTACTGCCATTTACTACGACTTGCTGTTTCCTTCCAGGAAAAAGACTTTGGATCCATCTCAGAGTATTTCCTTCGATGCCATAGTTTTGTAACTTGGTAGCAAGCCTCTGGTGGGGGACAGTATCAAATGCCTTCATGAAATCTAAGTATATAGTATCTAGTGATTCCCCCCTATCCATTGCGTCGGTCCATATTTCCAAAGTTTCTAGTAGCTGCGTAACTGTTGATTTCTTTGGTAGAAACCCATGTTGGTGGTCCGACATCAATTTGTTCTCTAGCATATGGCTGAGCATGTGCTCTCTGATGATACTTTCCATTACTTTGCATACTATAGATGTAAGGCTTACTGGCCTATAATTTGCTGAAGAATGCCGGTTTCCTTTTTTGAAAATTGGGATAACATTTGCTATTTTCCATTCGTTGGGTAGGCAACCAGATTCAAATGACTTATTGAAAATTATAGCAAGTGGTTTTGCAAGCACCACACTCAATTCCTTCAGCACTTTTGGATGTACTCCGTCAGGTCCAGGTGATTTGCCTGTTTTGAGTTTGTCCAGCTTTTTTTTAACAATGTCTGGTATGAATAGCACCTCAGGGAAGTCCTTCACTAATTTGCATTTCTGTACCAGGGGTACTGTGTTAACATCCTCTCTAGTGAAAACTCCTGAGAAAAAATTATTTAATACCTCTGCTTTATCAATATCCTTTGAAGCTAGGCTCCCATCTGGTTGTTCCAGTTCATCTATTCCACTCTTGGTTTTCATCTTAGAGTTTATATATGCCCAAAATGATTTTGGATTTTCCTTCGCTTCTTGGGCAATGAGTTTCTCAAAGTTTCTTATAGCCTTACGTGACTTCCATCGTACCTGGTTTCTGAGTTTGGCATATATTTTGTGTCCATCAGAGCTTCTTGTGGCAGAGTATTTCCTCCAAGCTCGTTGTTTGAGTATGACTTTGGTAGACACTTCTTTGTTCATCCACAGTGGCCTGGTTCTTGCATCCGGATGGATTGTCTTTGTCGGTATGTGTTTCCGAACTGCTTCTTCCAGCTTTTGTGATAACTCACCCCAGCATTCATATATATTACTATATTGGAAATGGCTATTCCAATCGATGTCCATGAGTTCCCTCATCTCACCATAATTTCCACGTGAGTAGAATGTTTTTAAGTATGACTTCTCAGTTTCTTCTGTATGGCACTGATAGGTGAAAGATAATGTCAGGTGATCACTCTTACCTAGGGGGCTTGGGCTGAGATATCTGTGACCATGTTCTCTTCATTTGTGAATATCAGGTCTAATATTGATGCTTGTTGTCCTTCTCGATACCCTGTAGGATTTTCGACATGTTGGAACAGAAAGGCATCACGGGTGCTTTCAAAGAATTTGCTGGCCCGATGGGTTTCCCCTACTGTTGTTGTGTTTCCCCTCCAATCGATCTCAGGCATGTTGAAGTCTCCCATGATCAGTACATGGGATGCTTCTGTATCATTTGCTGCCCTGATTAGGTCGCCTAATTTTTCATTGGTTGCACCACTGCTGTTCGGGCTTCTGTATATACACCCAACTAGGATAGTATCTTCCTTGTTTGGTTTTACTTGGATCCAGACACATTCTGAAAAACCTATACACTTATTTATGTTGCTTTCTCTATAGGTGATATTATCAGATTCCAATACATAAATACACACAAGCCTGCCTTCATGCTCTAGGTTCCACACCAGACTGAATCCAGGGATTCTAATGTCTTGCTTTGTAACTTCATAAGTGCAGTTCTTTGGTTTAGCCTCAGTCACTGCAATCAAAGTTGGTTTCTCTACATCGATGATAACCTGTAGTTCTTCCATTTTGTTTGGCAGTGAATCAGCATTTAGGTAGAGGCACTTGAACTTACTTTTATGTTTGTTCTTAGCTCTCCTCTTTGGTCTGGTCTGTGTATTGTTGCCCTTGTTATTACTTACATTAGTGTTACAGGGAATTTCAGTTTCTTCCATATTTGTCAATTTCATGTTTTTCTTCTCTATAGTCTCATATAGCTTATCAATGTATTCTTGCTCTTGCTTGCTTGCAGTAATATAAACATGTTTTTGTGTTGTTGGACTTCCGATGTTTCTTACTTCCTTATCTTTTCTATTCTTAGATTGCTTGGGGGTCCTCTGACCCGATAGATCCAGTTTTTTTGATCATCTTGCATTGTTTTCATCTTTGCTTCTTCAACTTTGTCCTTGATTACCTTACGCTCCTCCACGCTGTAATCATTGCTGATGCTTATCTTATGGTATTCCTCTTCTGTGTCCTTCATTTTGTTTACGTTTCTGAACACTACTGATTTGTCCTCTTTATTCGCCAGGACTACTTTCATTGGTCGGGGAACATCACTGTCAGTGTTCTTCTTGCCCAACCTAGTGACTTTGGTAGTTTCCAGCTGGTTGATGCCATAGGCTTCAGTGCAGAGGTTGTTGAAAAACTTGGTGTCCTCTTCTGCCCTCACCTCCGAATTAGCAGCTTTAATTTCAGGTACTCGATAGATTATCAGGTTGAACTCACGGTTTTCTTTGTCATCCACATTCTTTTTGTGTTCTACCATTGCAGTCTTAACAATTTCCTTTATCTTACTTGGGGCTGTGGTGTCTTCCGATTTCAGTGATCTGGATGCTATGTCGGCCCAAGTTTTGTTAACTTTGTATGGAACAGCATTTGCCTTCTCTTCTAATTTTTTTTCAAATGTATCCAATTTCTTGTCCAGGTATTTCTCAAAGGTGCTCAGCTTCTTCTGCATGTCTTCTTGGAGTGATTCAATCTGCTTCCTCTGCTCTATCAACCCAATTCCCAGGAATATCTCAACCCTTACTGCGCAGGTTGGGCAAAACCAGAAAAAATCTGGACGCTGTGCAGTTGTATGCTCCTCAGATGACATCTCAATACATTTGATACACCAGTGATTTCCACAGTAGCTGCAGGATAACAACTCATCATCATTTTCATAATCCACTCTACATTCTTCACATTTCCAGACCTCGTCATTATTTAATTTAGCTGCCTTGCCTCTGGGTTTTTTCTTTGTGGAGGTTTCCTTGGTTGTCAACCCCACTTTGTTTGATAGCCTTAGTTGTTTATATTTATCCAGCCATCCTTGTGGCTGAGGCATGATAATCAGCTAGATGTTAAGTCACTATATTCAATTCACAGTTGTGATGTTGATAGTGTCAGTGATGTGAGTGATAATAGGGAATTTATCAAATTGATCTGCTTTTGGTCCAGATTATAGTGTATGCCTTGCAGATGGCATTACCTTTTACTCCTTAGTAATGTTCTGTAGTAATCAGTTCATAGTTGGCAGGTATACATACAGAAATCAGCAGTATTAGGCAGGAGACTGGTGGAATCAGTTTGTTTACCTCTCACGCGTCGCCGATTATCGCCCACTCCGTGTTTATGCGTGTACGACAAATTTCCACAAATTTGCCACAAATTTCACTCCCCGCATTCTATGATCAGAACGACAGAACAGCCTTATTTGTTCTAACTTCAACTGCTTGCTAGTCGGGCTCCAGGGGCCGTAAAGGCGTATGCAGTCGGTGGTATTCGGTGTTATATATCTGGAATCGGATTTAAATTTGATAACGGTATGACGTTTTTTTGTTAGCTGGGATGTAAGCATGCTCAAATTTTCTAAACGAAAACACTTACCTAGATTTGATTTCATATTAGATATCATCTTAGTTATTGATGAACTTGTGAAGCAAGTGTTGCTGTATAGAAGGAGATACCGGTGTGGCGGTTGTGGCGGTTCAGCGCACCGGACGTTCAGTCTTTTTTCAAGCGGCCGAGTTTGTGCGACCTTCTGCTCATGCGCAGATTCTTCGCACGTGATGCGGCGAGCACTGCTATTTTGTTTATGATCGTACTGCTACGTTTTAGCTGCAAACGTTAATATCGGCTTGGATTTAGAAGGTTAAAATTAATTGAAATTTCATTCATGAAATATGTAATAGCTGTTAAATAAGAGATCGCATTCAATAATTTCGGCCTAATCGGGGTTACCCTAACACTGGCCGAGGCACTTCTCAGATGAGCTTTGGTGCCGGACGAGCGCACGTGTTTGTCTAGCGCATATGTCTTAAAATCCGCGCATGCGCAGAAGCCACGACAGGCCGCTGAAACTGACCGGGCCCTGAAACCGCCACACCGGGTAAAGAATGAGCTTTGTTGAATGCGTTACTGCTGAAGTATATGGCATCATTAATGTAGTGTGCATTTATTTCAAATCTCTCCCAAATTAGCCATTTAAAATAGCAGTTACTTTGAAGTAGAGTAGGATAGATTATAAAGGCCCTGTCAGATACACGTTAGTGGATGTAGTTGGACATAGTGGAGGCTAACGTAGTTGAACATACTGGCATCTGTACTTCTCCGGTACATTCAACTACGTTCAACTATGCTAGCCTCCACTATGTCCAACTACGCCCACTAACGTGTATGTGACTGGGCCTTGAGTCAACTTAATCCATTCATCTCAACAAAATGCGGAAACTCAAAAGCATCGGACTATGCAGCTTTCAGCTTGTAAGAAATGTGAAATGCCCAAATTGATTTACCAGTCGGGATGGCCAAATGAGTTGAACGTCTGTCTCCAGTTTTGGTAGATCGTGGGATTCGAACCCTGGTCGAGTCAGACCAAGGACTTAAAAACCAATATGAGTTAAAAATAGATACTTGTGACTTCCTAGTTATTATTAGGATAGGGCAAGGACTGGATGGCTCAGTGTCAAGAAAATGTGAATGAGTGGGATATCAGGTCATGCTGCTGGCTTGGTCTCCCAGTGGGACAGCACTATAAAGTCACCCTGAGTATGCACTGTCGCCAGTCAGTACCCATCCTGATATGACCTTAGATGATGTCAGGATGCAAAACTCCAACAACGATTAACAAGTAGACGGTCAGCAGGGCGCTCCGAGATGATATCAGATTAGTAAGCAGGGATGACAAATTTCTGATTTTCGGCGGATTTCAAATTTTGTTCTTGGCCACAAGGGTAATATTTGAGATTCGTATAAATCAGATGTAAAAAAACCGGGGGGGGGGGGTCTCCTTCTGACATAAAATATATTAAGTAATTCACTGCCAGATTCTGAAGCAGCTTTACTATAAAAACAAGTGAAGTCCCTTGATGCTGATACAGGATGTAATTTTTGGAAAAATATCCTCCTACAACCCATGATGATGGATTGTAAGGCAGTAAGAGGATATTTTCCCAAAGAAAAATGATTGTTAAGCTACAGCAAAGTAGTCCTAGGTTGTCTTAAAATGGCCCTGAAATTGAACAAAATTCAAAATTCAAATCGCCCACCCACCCCATACCCCACAGCTGCATGGGACTCGCTTCTCTTATAAATATAGATGACACTTTTCAGACTTTTTAGTCACAAGCTACTCTCATCCCTGAGTTAGTCACACATAATGATGGAGGTGGGCGTTACGTGGGAGACAGGCCGGGATAGAAGGGTGGTGGATTGGAGGTGGGAATCTGAGAGGTTTTTTTTTCCACAAGTGTTTATTCATCAGAACAAGTATAGTGTCAGCTCCGGAGCACTGGACCTCCAGCCGTTTTACATGCACTCTGGAATTTTACACATGGTTTGGGAGAGTATCCTGTGCTGTTTCTGTGCAGCACAGGACACTTTGTACAATGGGAGTGCATGACTCATGCTGCACTATGTGCAGCATGAGTCACTATTCTTGTCAGTCTCAGGTGACTACTTGACTATGTAATTGATTTTGTAATCATTTCTCATTGCTCATGTGATTTTTTGGTTTTATTATGTTTGCGGTTGTTTGCTGTTCTTGTTTTGTTTTTGGTTAGATTTGTGTTGGTAGTGAGTGTGTTCTGTTTCTGTATCAGTCTGTGTATATGTGGGTGGTTAACAAGGTTCTGTATTTGATTTGTATTGGCAGGTGCCTGCCTTCATTTTGTTTTGCTTTGTTTTATTATGGGTGGAAGTCCCTGGTGGCGGCGGGGGCAGTTAGAGACAGAAGTTCATCTTTCTTTACCTCATTCTGTTAGCTGGAGGGTGTGTTAGGTTTACTTCATTCATTGAGAGCTCAATTCTTTTCAGAGCAGTGATGAAAATTGGGAAATATTGCGCCTAAGCCAGGATTCGAACCCACACCTCTTGCCATTCCAGGGGTAGTGCGCTAACCATCACAGTATCTAGGCTCCCTGATGCAATGGCCGTATCCATGCCTACCTGTCTTTATGGCTCCTTGGCTGAGAGGTCATTGTGGACTAATAAAATTGCCATGTGACATGATAATTTATTTATTTTAGAGCTTTGTCCCAGTGGTAAATGGGATGATTCTTGCACCTCTACTTGCAATTGTAATATCTGCGATAAATCCACTGGAAACTGCAATAGTATGTATATTTATATTTCATTTGTTGATTTATATATATTGCATGCCTTTCTAAATATTCTTCACCGGACAAGGTGGCCGAATTGGTAGAGCGCAGGCTTCCCATATGGAAGGTCGAGAGTTTGGTTGCGTCAAAGCAATGACTTACAAGGATTTATACTTGTCACTACCGAGCCTGGCACTCGGTATGCGAGGATATGGCAAGGACTGGTTACCTCAGTGTCAGGATAATGTGACTGAGTGAGATATCAGGTCATGGTGCCAGTGGCGTGATCTACCAGTGTGGCAGCATTATTAAGTTACCATGAGTGTGTACTGTCACAAGGTGGTGCATGTCCTGATATGACCTTAGATGATCCTAGGATGTAAAACCCAATGGATGAGTGAAATATTCTTATTTTACCTCGGGCTGTAGCCTCCAGGGCATTCACAGCCCAGCGAGATGAAGCAGTTCGATCAGGTCTCAAGTCAATTAGCATATTCCAACAGACTCAAATACATGCTGAGTTATTTCAAGGTACGTTTTTTTTTATCTTTTCAATGTGTTTAAGATAAATTCAGGATCTGACATTGTTCAAACTTGTGTTTAAAAACTTATAGATCATGTGTATTACGTGTATTTGCAACTTAATAACAATTCCAGAGAGTTACGGGGTGAATTTTAACAGCGGCATTGGAGGATTTGCACTTTTACTTACATACGATAGCGTCTTGACCCACTTACCCGTATTGTGTACTTCCGGTTTCGATCTGTTTGTGTGTTGATTGTGTTATTGTTGTGATAATATGGCTACCGACAGATTTTGTCTGTGTTTATACACTTACGGATTACATAAAAGGTACCATAGGGGTGTTCTTGGAACACAGCCTTGGATACACCAAGCTCAATGAGTTTGACTGTGATTTATTCGTTTTCAGCTCGGAAGTAGGTGTCGCGATCCATATACCGCTACCAGGGCTGCGTTAAGGGTCCGTCTCGGAGGCGCCTCGGCGACGTCTCGTGATGCTTTTTGGCCTATTTGCGTTCAGGGTCTGTCTCGGCGACGCCTCCCTTTTCAGGTTGGAGACAAAAAGCGTCTCGAAAATGGCCGCCGGGCTCAGTGGTTTCATCCAATCAGAGCACAGCATTTCGATTGCAAATGGCCGCCGCCTATGGGGGCGGCCATTTTCGAGGCGACCAACTGCTATTGTTGTTCAGACTAGCCTGACGTCACGGGCGCCTCCGAGGCGCCTCCGAGACGGAGCCTGAACGCGGCCCAGGCTAAAGTATCAAGTTTTGCTCTGCTCCCTATGTTGGCGCTCGGTGTGCAACAAAGTGAGTTTGGGTGGTATATAGCTTGTTATATACCCAAAAAACTTCAAAACCACTGAAGTTCTCAATAAGTGTATCACATACCATGTTACACTGCACTGCTTACTCCTTGAGTAGACACAAAGACAGCAGTTGCCATAAATGGTAATGTCTGTTAAGGCTAAGCTTCTGACTTTCGGGTCTAAGACCCAGACCGGTGCAGCCAATGCTTGGCGTTAGGCTACGGAAGTGCACAGTAGCATTTACTGCTTTTCCAGCTTCATTACAGCCTTAGGGAAATAGCACAATCCACACCGACAAAACCTGTTGTGCTAAAGTGTTAACGGTATGACGGTAGAGGCCATGCCTATGGTTGTCGACGCCACCCAGGTCAGGGCGTAACGCGAAGACGGCAGATGCCGTTGCACACCAGCGCTGACCATGAACCGCTGCGGCTACACTGGGTCATTGGGTTAATATATGCATTTATGCAAATAGGTATACAATGGTGGTTAACTGATTCCCCACAGGTTCCCGTTTCGAATCTTGGCGATGCCTTATAACAAAGGTTCCCGAGCAAGTCAATAAAGACTGCAAGACCTTCGCAGATGCACTGAAAAGTGATGCAAATAAAACCGCAACAAATGCCACACCAAATCTCAAAGCCATTATGAAGGAAACACTAAATGAAACAAAAAAGGAAGAAAAAGCACTTGAAGACAGGAAGAAAAACATTATCATTTTCAATGCAGCTGAGCAGACAGGTGAATCCCGAGAAGAGACGAAAGCAAATGACGCCAATATGTTCAACAGCATTTTCAAGACTGTGTGTGACCAAGAGTGTGAAAACGAAGTCATCCAGGCACGTCGCCTGGGCAGGATCCATGACGATGGCTCTGCTAGACCTCTGCTCGTCACTGTAAACTCTGAAAAAACAAAACGCCAACTGTTCAGTCAGCTTTTTAAACTACGTGGCATCGACCAGTACAAGAATGTCAGCGTGGGCTTTGATATGACGCAAAAAGAAAGAAAACAAACAAAACTCCTGGTAGAGGAAGCCAAAAAGAAAACAGCAGACATGGCGTCGGAGAGGCAAAAAACTGGGTATTCCGTGTCAGAGGACCGCCATGGGAACAAAAAATAGTGAGAGTGAGACCACGCACCCAGGTTTAGATGTCAGCCGAAGTAACATCAACTGTAACATCAGAAGTATGCAAGAAACAACTAAACCTAAACCATGTATAACACATAAGTATCATTGGGGGCCACAATCCTAACTCAAACTTGAACAAAAACAGAATCCATATCAGCACATCTCATAAAATTATCAATGGCCTGAGATGTATGTATACCAACGCAGATTCAATTATGAACAAGCGAGCCGAACTGGAAGCAAATACTGCAATTTACAACCCAGATATCATTGCAATTAGCGAAGTCATACCAAAAAATCCAAAAGACCCAGTCCAGCTATGTGAGATTGCCATAAATGGATTTGATATTTTCAGAAATATCGATGAAGGGAGGAGGGGTGTGTGTATATATACTAAATGCAACCTTAATGCAGTCCCTTTAGATGTACTACCATGTAACTCAACAGAAGCGATATGGTGCGAGATTAAGCAAGACGACAGGGACAGTCTGCTTGTTGGATGCATCTACAGGTCACCCAACAGCGACAACAGTGTCCATGAGGAAACTCGACAGCTGATCCAAAAGGCCTCAGCCCTAAACCACAGCCACCTCCTAATCATGGGAGACTTCAATTATCCAGAAATCAGTTGGCAACCCATGCGGACACCAAATAGCGAACAACATCCAGCAACACTCTTTGTCGAAAATCTTAGAGATTGTTTCCTTTTCCAGCACGTCACGGAACCAACGCATAAGCGTGGTAACCAGGCTGCAAATATACTAGATCTCATCATCACAAACGAAGAAGAAATGATTGGAAACCTTAAGCATGTTGCGAGACTTGGAAATAGCCACCATGATTGCCTTTTCTTTAATTTCAGTTGCTATTACCATGCAAACCCAAGTGGAAAGCACAAATTCATATTGGATAAAGGCGACTATGAGTGCTTGAGACAGGATCTCGACCAAGTTCTACTAAGTGCAGCCCCAAATACAGACACTGTTGAGCAAAATTGGAATGCATTTGAAAAAACCTTCATGGAAAAATGCAAACAGCACATACCCATGTCATCTGGCAAAATGAATAATGGCAGACCGCGGCCAGAATGGATGAATGACCAAGTCAAGCAGAAGATCAGCTTGAAACAACAGGCATATGCAGTGAAGAGACAGTCGGGCACAGAAAGTAACAGAATTCGATATGCAAAACTATGTAACCAAGTAAAGTGGGAATGTAGGAAAGCAAAGAGAGAGCATGAGAAAAACATAGCCAAAAATGCCAAAGAGAACCCAAAAGCCTTCTATAAATATGCTAGGACTAGGAGTACACTCAAAGTACATATACCAGTTGGAGATTTGAGGCGGGATGATGGGACCATTGCACAAAAGGATATCGACAAAGCTAATACGTTGAACACCAGATTCGCAAGTGTCTTCACCCAAGAAGACCTGTCATATATACCAATGTTTGAGGACCGACTCTTTCGTGCCCCCCTGACCAACATAAATATTGCACCATCCGATCTGAAGAAAAAATTATACAATCTTAATGCATCTAAGGCAGCAGGTCCTGACGGAATATACCCACGCATATTGAAGGAGCTACACAATGAGCTTGTTGAACCACTTAGACATTTTCCAAAAATCACTAAACCAAAGAAAACTTCCTCACCCATGGAAGGATGGACATGTGGCTCCCATCTTCAAAAAGGGTAACAGAAGTGATCCAGGAAACTATAGGCCAATCAGTCTAACATCTGTAGTGTGTAGGTTGCTGGAATCAATAAAAAGAGATTCTATCATGGCTCATCTTGTTGAAAACAACCTCCTATCAACACAGCAGCATGGCTTTGTGCAAGGAAGATCTTGTATGACCCAACTACTGGCATGTATGGATGAGTGGACCCGCGTTATTGATGACTTTGGAGATCTGGATGCTATTTATCTAGATTTCCAATAAGCATTTGACACTGTTCCACACCAGCGACTGCTAAAAAAACTGCATGGCTATGGCATAAGAGGAGATGTCCTACACTGGATAAAGGACTTTCTGAGCAACAGAAGACAGCAAGTCATTGTAAATGGCAAACCATCAGGATGGTGCTTGGTGAAAAGCGGAATACCTCAGGGCAGCGTGCTCGGACCAGTCTTATTTGTGATATATATCAATGACTTACCAGAGGTTGTACATTCTATGGTCCAAATGTTTGCTGATGATACCAAAGTATTCCGCCGTATGGAGAAAGGTAGTGACTCACGGGACTTGCAGAAGGACCTCAACAACATGCAGAAGTGGTCAAGTGATTGGCAGCTGAAGTTTAATGCTTCAAAATGCAAAGTGATGCACTTAGGGGGCAAAAACAGCAAGCACATCTATGTAATGAACGATGGTGTGAATAATGTTCCGCTCTCCGAAACAATGATAGAAAAGGACTTTGGTGTCAAGGTGGACAACAAACTGACATTCAGCGACCACATCCAGGAAGCCGCCAACAGAGCTAATGGAATACTGGCTATCATTCGAAGATCGTACACATACCTAGACGAGGATGTTGTACGCAGACTGTACACATCCCTTGCACGTCCACTGGAAATGTTGTGTGGTCACCACTCTACAGGAAGGATGCTGAGTCAATTGAGAGGATCCAAAGAAGGGCAACAAAGCTTGTACATGGATTCGATGCAATACCCTATGAACAACGTATGCGTCATTTGAAGATCCCAAGCATGTACTACAGACGGGCCCGGGGGGATATGATTGAAGTATTCAAATATCTCCATGGTATCTATAAGACAGGCGGCCCCCTTATCAGAGACTCCAACACCAGGACCAGAGGGCACTCCCTGAAACTGAGGAAGCGGTACTCCAGACTGGACCTGCGACACAACTTTTTCGGCTTTAGAGTGGTTGACCTGTGGAATGACCTGCCGGAGAGTGTCATAGCGGCGGAGTCGGTGAACTGCTTCAAGTCCCGACTGGATGCATACTGGTGAAGCATTACATATATCTTGGAGCCAGTGACAGTTGCTACGATTGACCACATCTGAAGAACTGTCTCCATTTCAATTAATTAAGAGCAGCTAACAGGTCCAAGGCCTATTATAGCTGTATCCTATTGATTGATTGATTGAAGGTATCTTGGCTGTGACGAGGGACACACTGGTCCCTCCCTACACATCAGCTTTACGCGACAACAGTAGCTGGGTTCGTAGAAACATAGCATTTTCTACACTCGTCTAGGACGAGCAGTGCGTCACATGAACGTTTAGCTGATGTTTCCTTATCTAATTCCAAGCCAATGGACAAATTGGTAGAATCGGCAGAGCGCCCATCTTGTGTGGAAGGTCATGAGCTTGTATCCAAGAAACGGTTAAAGTTTGACACCACCGCTGTCAGCGGGCTGACAAGTTTAATGTAGAACCAGATCGGTTCTTATAGACTCATTTCAATCAAAATGTTTACAAACATTGAGTATGTGCACACACATTGGCTGCAAAACAAATGTGCATGGCCATTGAGTGGCAGATACGTGCAGTGCATAACTTCTATTTTTATTAAAAAATTAATAGAAATACAAAACAATCAAGCATAAACATGGAGTCACTCAAACTATATAATGATATCACTTATACAGTTAAGACAGTAAGCATTGACGTTCAACTGATACAATCAGATGTAATGCCAAACCCGCGGATGGGTTAACCAAATCGGTAGAGGGAAGGCTCCCCATGAGGAAGTTCACAAATTCAAACTCCAGAAATAGTTAACATTGACACATAACTATATCGGTTTCTACACGTATCTATGGCGAATAGCACGTCCCAGACGTTTAGCGTCTATTAAGCATTCACCCTCCCAGCTATTTCAGCCGTGCTCACTACAGTGAGTCTAAAAACACACAAAAGTTTGAATGCATGGGGTCTATTCCTCATGGCGTCTTACACACCGTTAACATTACGACCAATACCCCCGCGTGGAGGATAATGTGAGAACCTTTTTGGTTCCCTCCACTCGCCGATGGCTAATAACGCGTCACATATGTAGATCGATAGAGCGCAAGCTTCCCGTTCGGCAGTCCACGGATTGACACGTTGAGGGCGGGGCTCGGGTAACACTCCACAATGTAAATACTACAATGGTCCCATCATGGGTTCCAGATTTAACGATTTGGCCACATAAGCAGGGGCGTAGCCACAGGCTCGCTCCAGGGGGACTGAGACCCACACTGGTCCCATGCTTAAAGCTAGGAAGGCGGCCACAGCAGATTGCGCCAGTGCACAACCGGCTGTCATAGAAACATGTTACGCCTCACATAGATATACATAATGTGGTGGCCGAATACGCACAGCACAGGCTTCTCCTGTGCAAGCAGGGATTTTGAATCCCATCAACGTTTAGGAATTACATATGCTCATTACAGGGACATCGCTGTGCTAAGTACATTCAGATCTGAACGTGGTCATTCATAGGTACTTTGCACTTGCAAACTTACCATTACTTGCAATCCCATGGAATGCACAAGGGGCAAAAGCCCTGCATTTAATGCTTTCAGCCCTAACGAATGTCACTTACAGGTATTTGGCACTTTGCAAATATGCACTGACTGCTAAAGGGGCATGAGCCCTGAGCTAAAGGCATTCAGACCCGACTTGGTAACGTACAAGTAGGCCAAAATATGCCACTGATGGCAGCATGCGCAAAAGCCATATGTTAAATGGTTTTACACCTAAATACACTCACAGGTAGTTGGCATCTTGCAAATATGCTACTAACTGCACCAGGAGCGAAAGGCCTGTGCTAAGGGCATTCAAAAGTTATGAAGTCATTCAGACTTAACCAGGGTCATGGCTAATTTCATAAATACATCACTGCTGGCACCAAGTGCTTTTCAATTCATGACAAAATGTCTGGGACCACACCTACACAACAGTTACGGTTCCTTGGTTTCCAATGAGACACCATACAATTTGAAGTGTCACTGACACCAGATAAGATTAAAAAGTTTCAAACATTTGTCGATAATTTGGGAATGGGGAAGAATTTAAAAATTAAGCAAGTTCCAGCATTGTTAGGACTCATGACTGTGTACACGCCAGTCGTGTTATAAGGTCAAGCCCATTTGAAATCACTTGAGATAAATAAAAACAAAGCATACCGTAACATACATAAGCAAGTAAGGGTAACTTTGAGAGGCTCATGAATATCTCTGAGGAAGGCTGGGAAGACATTCGTTGGTGGAAAGGGCAGTAGGGTCATCCCCAAGCCCTATTAGACTAGATAAAAAGGGAGACATCTCTACAACCCACTTGGTGGCATTCATTTCCTGAGGACGTACCTCCAGCCATTTGGGTTGGACCAAGCTACAACTGAGTTCATGGTTTCGTCAGCATTGTATGAGGGAACAGTGAGACTCTATGCAAATGCACTATGGAAGTGGGGACTGTTCTGATTAATAAAGAGTGCCAAACCACTAGCCCCATCGGTGGCACAGGTATGCCGGTTCCTGAAGACACTGGCAGAAGAAGGATTCAGATTAGGTGCAGTAAATACTGCAAGGTGTGTTCTATCGGTGGTGCTGCCACAAATTGACAATCAATTGGTAAACAACTAGTACATTGGTTAATGAGATCAGTGTATGCATAGAATCCTCCTAAACCTAAATACTTCAGATGTTGGGACATGATGAAGGTATTCAATACCCGCAGGGAATGGACGGTGAATACAAACTTGAATCCTAGAGACCGTACACTAAAATTAGTGGTACTACTCCTCCTATTGACGGGCCACAGAGGCCAAACTCTCGCTAGAGGGGATCGAGGAAGAAGAGAAAGAGGTGACTTTCAAACTAAAAACGTTGATCCACTGTCCTCTATTTCACTGTTTGCATATAATGAATATCCAAGGATTTGTGTAGTTAGAGCTCTTAAAGGTTACATAAGATGTACAAAGAACATTGGGCCAGGTACACAACTGTTAGTGAGTTAAGTACGCCCTCATCGGGGTATTTCCAGAGACACTTTGCCAAAAATGGATAGAGCAGGTATTAATACCAAGGTATTTGGGCCACACTCAACCAGAGGTGAGGCTGCTTCAAAGACCTTGGGAGTTTCGGTTAATGCAATGCTGAAACATGCAGGCTGGAAGACAGCCAGTTCTTTCGTCCTTCATTATTACAAGAAGGTCCAGAAAAGTAGTAAAGTGGCGAAAAGGTTATTGGATAACGCGTAGAGGCCGCTTGAAATGAGCCATGTAAAAGGCTGAGTAGTATAGTAATTGATGGCACTTGTGGTGACCAACTTTGTACTAGATGTCCAAGAATTTAGGTGACACTGTAGTAATGGCAATAATAAACGTTTGCTATAACGTAAAACTTTATACAACAAAATGACTCCTCATTGGGGAAATAAACAAGAAAATAAGGAGGAAGTCGGGTATAATACTCGTTATGTAAAAATCTCCCTGGGCTGTGAATGCCCTGGAGGCTATATCCCGAGGTAAAATAGGGTAAGTTATACCTGGGTATAGTTGAAGGATAACTTCTGTTTTACCGAGGGCTTAGCCCCTGGGTAGTCACAGTACAGGGCCCTCCCACCCACTCCTAGCGACACAGAAGGTTAATACATTTATTTATAAATGAAGTTTGTTTAAAAAACAAAATGACAACTAAAATAAACAATTGGCTCGTATTATAACCCTCCTTAATAAACTAGGTAAAAATTGACTTGAGACCGGAACTGCTTCATCTCCCTGTACTGCGACTACCCAGGGGCTAAGCCCCCGATAAAACAGAAGTTATCCTTCAACTATACCCAGGTAAGTCTCGTATAACTTACCCTATATTGTTTTATATGTCTTTTCCATTTCCTATGTATGGCAACCACAAATACTAGAATCCACAGCCCACCATGAACTACAAACACCCATTCAAAAGCTTTGCTTCTGCAAATAGTTCTAAGTGCCCTGTTTTGAACCCTATGTACTTTGGTTTCTTGTTTTGTCAGCAGCCCATGGATTAAATCATTATAGTCAATTATTGGTAGAATGGTGGCTTTATATAGTAAAGGATCTGTGTTTTCACTTATATAGTACCTAATTTTCCTAAAAGTTTTCATTTTTATCACTACCTATCATTTGATTGCTGCTTAGTGTGGAATCGAGTGGGGTCCCTAAATATGTGTGTGTCTACCTCATTCAAAATTGCACCACTTATGTGTAAATTGATAGGTTGTGCTCTGGATTTCTTTTTATTTGGTTGCAAAAATGACGTATTCAGATTTGTTTGCAATAACTGCAGTTTATTTTCCTTGCACCAGATGTTAACCTTAGTTAGCACATCCACAACTATTTCTGCTGCAGATTTAATGTTCGGGTTATGAACTGTTTGGGTAGCATCATCAGCAAATGGTGTAAACATGGGTTTAGCTGGTACCTGGGACAAGACCTTAATAAATATGAGGAAGAGTAGTTGCCCAAGTGTGGAACCCTGTGGTAATTGTTTTCTTTCTGGATTGAGTGCCATTTATTTGCTGTCTATTTGATAGATAATTGGATGTAAATGTACAAGATTTATGCCCTGGCCCTGCCCTCTTAATTTCCCATGGTAAAATGTAGTGGTTTATTGTGTATGAACTGTTTGGGTAGTATCATCAGCAAATGGTGTAAACATGGGTTTAGCTGGTACCCAGGGCAAGACCTTAATAAATATGAGGAAGAGTAGTTGCCCAAGTGTGAACCCTGTTGTAATTGTTTTCTTTCTGGATTGAGTGCCATTTATTTGCTGTCTATTTGATAGATAATTGGATGTAAATGTACAAGATTTATGCCCTGGCCCTGCCCTCTTAATTTCCCATGGTAAAATGTAGTGGTTTATTGTGTATGAACTGTTTGGGTAGTATCATCAGCAAATGGTGTAAACATGGGTTTAGCTGGTACCCAGGGCAAGACCTTAATAAATATGAGGAAGAGTAGTTGCCCAAGTGTAGAACCCTGTTGTAATTGTTTTCTTTCTGGATTGAGTGCCATTTATTTGCTGTCTATTTGATAGATAATTGGATGTAAATGTACAAGATTTATGCCCTGGCCCTGCCCTCTTAATTTCCCATGGTAAAATGTAGTGGTTTATTGTGTCGAAAGCTTTAAAAAAGAAAGAATAAAGACAGGTATTGTCAGATCTCCTCCATTTACGTCACCGGGTGTGATGTATGTACTAGGCCGGGACACGCTGGAAACCAGCGTGCCGGCACCAGTGAACGGGCTAACCAGCGCTGACTGGGAGGCACCATAATAAAACCATTATGCAACTGGACGTCACCGTGTGTAGTCGGTTCTTAATCATATTTTGCATGGTGTCAGAAGCGGACCTTCTGATCGACTATGGCTCTTTCAGGGTTGAAACCACCTGGTCCACTGAACTTAGTCCAGAATCTAGCAGCAAGCTGGAGAACATGGATACATGTGTACAGCATTTAGGCCATGGCAGCTGGTGTTTTGAGTCAGAGTGAAAAAGTTCAGTGTTGTGTTTTTCTCCATGTGGCTGGAGCGGAGGCGCAACAGATTCACCAGTCCATGAATTTCAATGCGGGTGAGGCGGACAAGATTGCTCCGTTGAGAGAGGTGTTTAGACAGTATTGCGAAGGGAAGACTAACATTACTGTGACTAGGTATAACTTCAATGCATACAATCAGGGTCAGGAGACCATGGATGCGTACATCCGTGAAGTGCAACATAGGGTTGGACAATGTCAGTACGGTGCATTGGAGGACTCGCTAATGTCTGACAGATTAGTGAGTGGAGTCAAGTGTAACTCCCTCAGGGACTGGTTACTGCAGACTCCGAAATTGACATTACAGATGTGCGAGGAGATGTGCGGGATGAGCGAGCACAAGGCAAAGCAACTAACTGGGGCCAGTAGTTCGGAGTATGCGGTAGATTTTGTGCCATGTTACGACATGACACGACAGCTGCCACATGTGTATCGACAACAACAACAGCAGCAGCGGATGGCTGCCAGAGGGGGTCGTGACCAGATGAACAGAAACACCGGCATGCAGACGGAATGTGCGTGGTGTGGATACTCGCACAGGAGTGATCGGGACTCTTGCCCTGCTAAAGGCAAGGCATGTTTGGTATGCAAAAAGAACGGACATTTTGCGAGGGTGTGTCGCAGCAAGACGACAAGCATCAACAAAATAATGCTGGACAAGTATGATGAGGACGACAAGAAGCAGTTTGAGCAGCAGGATGGGGATCTGTTCATCGGAGCAATGTCAACTGATGATCACAGATCCACTGACCTGTGGTTTGCTGACATTCCCATAGGGACACTGGATGTGAATTTCAAGTTGGATACAGGATCAGAAGCCAACATAATACCTATGGACATATTCAAGAGGATTGAAGGAGCTGAGTTCACCAACCTAAAGTGTCGACTGGTCACATACTCAGATCAGAAAATCGTTCCAGCAGGAGAAACATCACTTCAGGTGCGAGACCAGTGGATGTGGTTTCAAGTAATCGACAAAGGCTGTCCAATCCTAGGCAAGGATGCATGCGTTCGGTTGCGCATCCTGTCACGAATTGACACCGTCGAATTGGAAGACGGAGGAAATGGCAGTGAAGCACAGACTATGGTAAAGACATTTAATGATGTATTCACAGGGTTAGGTACGATCAAGGTAGAAGGTAAAATATATGTAGATGAAAGTTTACAACCGGTAGTAGATCCTCCCAGGAAAATTCTGCATGCTATAGAAAAGAAAGTATGAGGAGAGTTAGATAAATTGATCAAATTAGGAGTGATAGTTGATTGATTGATTGATTGGTGGTTGCTCTATGCCGTGTCGGCAGCATAGGCCATATTCATGGCGAGAAATGTTTGTTTTTTGTTCAAACCATCGCTTTTACATGTAAAGGCAGACTATCAATTATGTGCCAATAGACACTCATTAAATTAGAAAGCTCACAATCATATATTTGTGGTCAAGGGAAACAAATCCCCATAAAACAAGAAAAGTTTTATTAATAATTGATAGAGTATATTTAGTAAACTATATGAGGTGGTACAGTCCAGCTGCCCTCAAAAAGGCTAAAATGTTTTCCTGTTTTACCTTAGTAAAAATGTCATGCATACTGTCTGCAGTGTAGAACTGTTGGCGCAGGGCCAAAAAATCAACGCAACTTAGTAAAATGTGTTTGAGTGTCAGCGGGGACTGACACCCAATACTTTCAGGGGGAGGTCCCCCCTTGAGCAGAAAAGCATGTGTAAGCCATGAGTGGCCAATACGGCAGCGGCTAAGGACCACTTGGTCCCGCCGACCTCCCGCATGAGTTTGTGGTGTCTTTCCCACAGATGGTTCAATTTATTTAAGTTTATTAATGTTTTCATCCCACTCATGTTGCCATTTGGATTTTATGTGGGTGGCTATTAGTGGTTTCAGGTCAGAGTGAGGGATCAGACACTGTTCAAGATCACAGTTCAGGGCCTTCTTCGCAGCCCGATCAGCTCGTTCGTTTCCTTTTATGCCGGCATGGCCAGGCACCCAGCACTGGTGGATGTCATACCCATCCGTTGTCAGTTGGTTCATTTGATAGATGACCGTTGCTAGAATAGGGTGATTCGTTTTCAGTCCAGCAACAGCCAGGAGGCAAGAGAACGAATCACTGTATATAACATAGTTAGTGTGGTTGGATACCTCGATACACTCCAACGCGAGAAGCAGGGCTTCTGCAGTGAAAATCGAGCTCCGATCTGCCGCAGCAGCTACCCGGCTTTGGTCTTTCGAACCATCAGTGTATATGGAGAGGTGGTCTGCAAACTGGCCTTGAATCTCTGCATGCAGTCCTTGGTACTCGAGTGGATGTGTCCCAGACTTCCTCAGTTCCGTGAGTCGGAGGATAACCGATGGCTTTCTCAACGACCACGGGGGATGTTCTGGGACTTTGGGATCCTCCAACATGTCCAAATCCACGCCCAAGGCCTCTAAATGAGGTTTCATTCGGAGCCTCAGTGGCCGGATGTAATTCGGCCTGGCTTCATACCTGGATTTGTCACGTTGCCCGAATAGAAAATTGTGTGCAGGATTCAATGCATTAGTTTATATCTTGACTACATATTGCATGGCCAGTTTGATTCTCCTGTTGTTAAGTGATGGTTCATTGGCTTCGACGTAAAGGCTCTGAACCGGTGAGATGCGGAAGGCCCCAAGGGCCAAGTGCAGTCCCTGGTCATGGATCGTGTCTAGCAGCCCATTATATGATTTCCTTGCGGAACCGTATACTATGCTGACGTAATCCACTCATGACCGAACCAAGGTTCTGTAAACGGAGAGCAGAACATCTCTGTCCGCTCCCCACTCTGAGTTGGACAGCACCCTCACAATATCTAGCGCTTTTAGGCATCTTGCTTTCAGGTACTTTATATGTGGCACAAAAGACAGTTTTGCGTCAAGAATGAGGCCCAGAAATTTGGTTTTCTCAACGACTTTAATGGGATCCCCATCCAGGGTCAGCTCCGGTTCCGCATGCATTCTATGCAGCAGGCAGAAGTGCATGCAGACTGTTTAGGTCTTGGAAAATTTGAAACCGTTCAGAACTGACCATCGATGGATCCCATTTATGCTTGGTTGTAGCTGTCTCTCTATGACATTCATGTTAGCACCACTTTAATATAAATCAAAGTCGTCCACAAAAAGACTACAGGAGACCCCCCGCTTTACAGCAGCAGCAATACCATTGACCTTGACCCCAAAAAGGGTCGCGGGCAGCATGCTGCCTTGAGGTACTCCTAGTTCCTGTGAGTGTAGGCTGGAATATGTAGTCTTGACACGGACGCGGAAATGCCTGAAGGCTAGAAAGTTCCTGATGAAAATTGGCAGGTGGCCACGAAGGCCAATCGCATGAAGATCCTCCATGATGCCATGCTGCCACGTTGTGTCATAGGCTTTTTCGAGGTCGAAAAAGACAGTCACAATGTGCTTCTTCTTAAGGAAAGCATCTCTTATGAAGGTCTCCATGCGCACCAAATGGTCGAGGGTGCTGCGGCCCCGTCTGAAGCCACATTGAAGGTTGGACAGGTGGTGTCCTGACTCCAATAGCCAGACGAGGCGGTTGTTTACCATGCTCTCCATGGTTTTACAGATGCAGCTTGTGAGGGCTATGGGACGATAGTTGTTGGCTTCACTCTGGTCTTTACCAGGTTTGGGAATCGGTAGGAGTTATAGTAGAAGAAACTGAGCCCTCACCATGGGTCAATTCGAAATAACAATTGTAAAGAAACGAGAACAAATTTGAGTATGTTTGGATCCCACCAAATTAAATAAGGCTATAAAGCGAGGACCATATCCCGCGAGAACTGTGGAGGAAGTAGTATCAAAATTAGAAGGGTCCAAGTACTTTTCGGTTATTGATGCAAAAAGCGGTTATTGGCAGATCCAGTTAGACACCGAGAGCTCTAAGCCCCATGGCGGAGATATAGGTATACAAGGTTACCATTTGGCATCAAGACGGCAGGTGATATTTTCATATATGAAATGAATCGGATATTGCATGGGCTGAAGGGTGTCAACGTCATAACGGATGATATATTGGTGTATGGGAAGATGGTAAAAGAGCGCAATGAAAACCTTCGAGCTGTTCTTGAGTGTGCCAGGCAGTTAACCTGAGATTAAATCCAGATAAATCCAGCATATGTCAGACTACCGTAGAATATGTTGGTCATGTGATTTCAGGACAGGGAATCAAACCCAATAAAGAGAGAGTCCAAGCGATAAATGACATGCCCACTCCTACTAACAAACAAGCAGTACAGCGGTTTCTAGGCATGGTAGCGTACGTAGCAAAATTCTTGCCAAATCTAGCAGAAATAACTAAACCACTTTGCATTCTGACGAATAAAGAGACTGATTGGCAGTGGCAGGAAGAACAAGAAAACGCGTTCAGTAAATTAAAGCATATGATAACTCATGCACCTGTCCTGCGGTTCTATGACGTTTCAAAATCAATCACCCTTCAGGTAAATGCTTCTAAATCTGGTTTGAGAGCTGCGCTGCTCCAAGATGGCCGTCCAATAGCAATGGCTTCTAAAGCTTTAGATGACATGCAAAGTAGCTATGCAGTAATCAAAAAGGAATTGCTGGCAATATGTTTCGGGTGCACAACATTTCACGATTACATTTTTGGAAAAAAAGGTGCATGTAGAAACTGACCACAAACCATTAGTTTCGATAGTAAACAAACCACGATATCAGCTCTCGGCACATATGCAGCGCATGAGAATGCGCTTACAGAACTATTACCTAGAATTGGTACATATAAAGGGATGTAACATGTTTGTTGCAGATCCGCTCTCAAGAGACCACCGTGGCACAACTGATCCGAATGACCTCTCTGACAAACAAATTAGCATCGCAGCAGTAGAAGTACTCCTGGAGTCTGGAAATTGTTAGTGAAACAAAAAATGACACAGTGTTAAAAGAGGTGTTAAAGTTAGTAATGGATGGATGGCATGATGACAAGAAATTAATTCCCAAATGTATGACACCTTTCCACACATTCAGACATGAAATAACAGTATGTGATGACATGTTATTAAAAGGTAACAGAGTAATAATAGCAAAACAATTACAGAAGTCAATGTTAGCAAAACTACACGAGATGCATCAGGGCGTCATCGAAAGCAAAACGTTAGCGAGAGAACACATATTTTGGACAGGGATGCAAATGCAATTTTTTGTTTTTGTTTTTGTGACAAGTTTTTTATTCTGCCCATAATGTATAAGCTCCCGTGAGGGTGCTCGTTTTCAACACTGGACAGCTGTGATACTGGATTGGTCTGGTCCAACACTCAGGAGTCTTTACCTGATCTTTCTCGGGCCAACCTTTGCGGTTTTGGGTGTTAGTAGTTTCTATATTAGTTTTTTTTTTAATTTTCAAGTTTTTTTCTAACCTGTATATGATAACTTAGCCTACTATGTACATCTACGCAGATGACATACAGGCCTGTGGGAGAGGATCCCATCCCATTGTGGTTTGTTACAGCATCCTTTCACCCATGCCCTGTCCTTAGATAGTACACCAGTGTGCCAGAACACTCCTGGACCCTTCAGGACTGCGACTAGGTGGGATGGTTGTGTTGTATGGTTAGCCATTTTGTATTTCAGGGTGATTCGGATGCATGACCGTGGCCTGCCTGGTTCTGCTTTGGTTTGTGCCAGTACACATACCCAGACGGACTGCGCCCTATGGTGATAGTCATTTCGAATTCCTTAGCACTTAGTAGGGCTAGTTTCCGTATGTGTAATATCTACCATCTTTTCTGGCCTGTCTTTTCCTTGTTGTGCCAGAACACAGCAAACAGTGACTGCACCCAAGATCAGGTGAGATATTGCTTCTTCCGTAGGTGATTATGTACTATGTTTTCTTTGAGGACCTTTTATAGACAAGACCAAGTCAGAGAAATCGTAAAGGTGAAGGGCCCCACACAAGAACACAACTACCCTGGTCAAGGGAAGAAGTGTGCCTGGGAGAAATCGAAAGGGCAGAGTCTAGGAAAGAGAAATGTTGAGTCAAAGGACCATGTCTATTTGCTCTATGGTGACCGGCCAGTGAGCCATAGACACGGACAGAGTAAGAGTAGAAAGTGAAATGCCGGCGGGCTACCCCTCCTGGAACTCTTTTCAGACATATCAAGGAGAAGCATGGCCGGCGTAGAGGTGATAGAGAGAGGTGTGGACAGAGTGCGGTCCAGATAGCAAGTCCGCCGACAGTGTGTGACTATGCTCCTTATATAGTTGCTGGGTAGGCCAGTCCTAACGAAGAGATGGGACGAGTAGGACGGTCCAAACATGTGCTGTAACCACTATAAAGGCAAACTACCTGGTAGGAAGCAGTCTCCATATATTCACTGCTATGTTACAGATGAAAGTTCAGCAAGTTTGGCAAACACTTCTTTTCTTATAGTTTCTTCAAGATTGAATTTGTGCTCATTTGCAACTGAGTGATCATTTTGTTTATCCTTGATATTTTGTTTGAAATCTTTGGCCAGGGTTTCGGCAATGTCTACGAGTTAGTAGTTTATTTCTTTGGCTACTTGGCCATCAGGTACTCTCTCACCTATGCTGTCATATTGTAAATATATACAGTCTTTTGGTTGTGATAGACGAGCTTGGAATCATATAAATATCTTGGGCGACGGAGTTGGGGACCATTGTTATGTAATAGCGACGCAATGTGTGCCCACTCACTGTGTGAAATATGAATAACTCTATGGAAATGTTATCACAAGCAGTGACCGGGATTGCGGTATGATGTCCGGATATTAAGATACGGTTATTATTTATAGAAATGTTCCCTCCATGCACCAGGAAGTGTGCAAATGGAGGAGGAGCATATATTAATGTTCATTGTAACTGTATGGCGACTACTTGTTACCACGGGACCACTGGGTAAGCACACACAGCCATTCTGCATATATTAGGGACACCACCTGCACTGACTGACAGGTGCCCCTCTTGGGCGCCACCCCTCCCAGAAGGCAGAGGTGTCTGATTGGCTGGCTGTATGAACCCAGTCACCCTTGTACTCCTTACACTTGCTAGACAGACACCCTCACTCTAGAGATACCAAAAGAAGCAGTTCACCACTGAGCTGTGTGTAACACCCATGGGACTTAGGTTCAATGGGCTGTAGGCACTGATTAGACTGAACAAGCAGAAACTATGTGGGTCTGTGTGGCAGGTTGTACATGAGTCAGGGTAGCAGGTCACTAGTAGGTGAACAAGAGTTGTAGCAATAAAGCTCAACCGTATCACTGTCAATCTTGCATGACTTGTCTTCCCTTTCTTACTTATGAGTTGTTGTGGTATTTAGTGGGTGGAGACTGGCAGACAGTTGCCAGGATCCTTTTGATAGTATGAGTATGAAGATGAGGAACTGGGGTGGCCAAATCAGATATTCTTCAATATGTTAATGTTCTTAGCCTGTGGTTTGCTTCCTCAGTTTCTGTGCCCTTGAATGCAATTGCATGGTCATGTTACTACACCTTTGTGGTGATGACACATTAACTTTAACTTGGTTGTGTGGCTTTACATGTGTTTTTCCTTTCCCATTACCCATCCTATTTTAGCTTGTCCTACTGGAAAGTGGGGCCAGTCATGCGAGAAGATCTGCCTGTGTCCATTCACATGTGATGACGAGACCGGAGAGTGCAAAGGTAGGTAGGTGTACTCCGGCTCAAGGTGTGCTTCAAGGATGAAAGATATCTGCCATTTCGCGGATTCCAGGGATTTTTCATGTATGCCCCCATCTGCTATGCTGCAGCACTATCAGTGTATACTAATAAGTTGCTAAGCGCTGCAGCACTATCAGCGCAAGCCTACATACTAATACGTGGTGCAGACACCGCAGAACTATCAGTGTATACTACTAATAGATGAGTAGTATGGAGAGGACTGATATAGGTCATTCTTACGTAATCGTCCAATGACCTTATTTGACCTTATTGCACTTGTTTGACCTTTATTGACTTGTTTGATGACATCATCAATTGGGTTATTGACCTTCAGTGACCTTTAGACTGGATTGATGACGTCATTGTATCAGTAAAACTTGTTTGCTGACGTCATCAATCGGGTTATTGACCATTAGTGACCTTTTTGACTGGATTGATGACGTCATCATTCCAGTCAAACTCCAGATGTTTTCGCCGTCGCATGCATGCATGTCGGCGTCGCATGCATGCGCGTTGTCAAACTCCAGACAACATCTGCATGAACTCTTTTAACCTTTTTGACTGGATTGATGACATCATCGTTCCAGTCAAACTCCAGTCGCACACTTTGACCTTTTTGACCAGATTGATAATATCATCATTCCAGTCAAACTACAGATGTAGTTGTCAGCGTGGCATGCATGTTGGCGTCGCGCTTTGATGATTCGCATTGACTAGCTTTCCTCTGAACACAATCAACAATATCACCACCAACACTTCAAACAATTATTCAATATGAATAATAATAATATATGAAGGATTGCAATGGACAAGCAGCAGGTATGTTTCCTCACTTTTTTATTTATTTATATATATATATGGTATATATATATATATATATATATATATATATAATCATGTTCACAGATATTCTAATGATTTAATTAATTACTTTTATAATCAATAGAATTAAAATTAAAAAATGAATGAATGATTTTCCTACCCTCTCTTTCTCTTGCTTTCTCTCTTTTTCTCTCTCTCTCGCTCTTTGTTTCTTTTTTTTTCTTGTTTTTTCTTCCTTCTGTTCAAGCTGAAAATAGAAGAAGAAAATCAATTACTAATTACTGTGACATTGTTATTTATTTTCAGATTCTTTCATGTGACACATGCTCGAAGATTTTAAAATCATCTTCTGGTTTGCGGAAACACCACTCCAGAATTAAAGCTAAGATTCCCTATACGCGGTATGCAGCATGCGAATGCGGCATGTGGCATGCAGCATGCGATTTGGTTGCAGCATGCGAGTGTGTGTGAGTGTAAATAAATGAGTGTGTGAGTGAGTGACAGTGTGTTATGCATGGGTGCATGTGCACGTAAATATAAACAACACGATAAAGTACTTCTTTGTTGATTATTCAAGTCAAAACAAGCTGAAGTTATCAAACAAACATAAACTGATAGGGCATGGCGCCGATCCTAATTAGGCATGCAGTTACCCGCTCCAGGGTCCCCCCACCCCTCCGCACCCACTACTACCCCTCACGCCACACCACTACTCTACCCGCGCCCATTTCATTATCAGGGAAACCCCACACTGTCATGTTAAAATCAGGATTCCCCCTTGCGTTTCTGCATTCGCATTCGCACCGATCCATGCACCGATTCACTTGCCGCATTCGCATTCGCATTCGGACTTATGGAAGCACCACTATTCATTTACATGCTTTTCGATTTTTTGCCGCATTCGCATTCTGCATACCGCGTATAAGGAATCTTAGCTTTACGCATGTCACGCAGAACTACAATCGCTCACTTGCAACCACTGTCAGATGGATTTCCGGTCCTTGCTGGCACGAAGAAGACATGAGAATAGATGTACATCCAGAAAACGATCATGATCAGATCCTAGTTTTAATTGAATGTTATGAAGATGCAAGACACAGGAGCATTTTCTTTGAAGAGTTACTTATGCCAATTTTAATGATCTATTTTGTTAGGTTCCATCCTCAATATTAAAGTTGTTGCAGAGAGCTCACCCCTATTTGTTTCTTCTATGTGTAAACTGTCTTGGTTTTTCAATATGCCTTGAGAATGCAAGACGTTTTGAATTCCAAGTCGCGGCCCCTACCTGATAAAATGATTATGATTTTGTAAAAACACATTACTTGATAGATGATTACAGATCTATAACCACTGTTTTGATCGTTCGAGGAGGTGGAAATGATGAGCTGTGGAAACTTTTAACCAAGTACCAACAAAAAGAAGAGAACTTGCAAGAAAGGAAGATTTTATTTGATCAAACAAAGATATCAATCGCTTCTATAAATATGTTTGCAAGTTAGTAA